>CAJHQP010003091.1:0-72935 GCA_905132765.1 Moricandia arvensis
GGATGATGGAAGAAGGGAAAGATCTTCAGAGTCAGTATTCAGAGACCAGGGATTTGAAAAAACTGGAGTGAATATTACATGGAATAAATTAAATTTTGTTTGTTTTGTTAGATTTATAAAATGTGAGTGAAAACTATATAGTGAACATGCTTAAGACTTTATTAATATCAGACAGGATGTTCGAAATGCATTATGTCATTTTGCAAACTCCATAGAATTTTGAATGAGGATGCATAATTACATATTTTGTCTCTTTCTCTTCCTTATTACTTTCATCTTCCGAGAATGTTCCATTAGATGTGGAGCAACAAAAATAATAATTGAATGTAACCTCTCTAAATAAAATGAATCCAAGACTTACTAACCATTTATGATTTTACGTAATAAATTGTATCGAATATGTACAATATATGTTTGTTAAAACATTTTTTTTCTAAAATATGAATTATTTTGAATTGGAGTGAGTAGGCCTGGGCATTTTAACCTGGACCCGAAGACCCGACCCGGACCCGGTCCGAAAATACCCGACCCGAACCCGAACCGAAAGTTTACAAGTACCTTTTGGGTCTAAATTTCTTTTACCCGAACAGACCCGGACCCGAAGAGAACCGACCCGAATAGACCCGGACCCGAAAAGAACCGATCCAAATAGACCCGACCCGCAAGAACCGATTTGTACCCGACTTAAAAACATGTATATTAAAACTATGATTTTTTGTGTTATGTTTTATATATATATATATTATATTTTATTTAGTTGAAATTTTTTTGTTAACAATATTTATTATTATTTTGTAACATTTATAAGTAATATGAAGCTTTAAACTATAAAATTTAGAGTTTAAAATGATTTATGTTGATTATTAATAGTTTAATTTAAGCTATTTTATAAATATTTAGATATATATGACAAATATTAATTAAATTTGAGTGAGTCTCGGTATGCCATGTATTATTCAGATTCTAAATACCCAAACCCGATCCGGACCCGATATGGACCCGAAAAATTACGGGTATTTTACAGGTATTGAAATTATAGACCCGAACCGACCCGGACCCGACAAGACCCGACCCGGAACCGACCCGAAAAATTACAGGTACCTATATGGGTCTAAATTTTCAGGACCCGAAAGACCCGGACCCGATCAGGACCCGACCCGAACCCGACCCGAGGACCCGGATGCCCAGGCCTAGGAGTGAGTATGTAATAGTTGTCCTTGGTCATAGGTAAGTGAAAGTGAGCGTCATGCACATGAGACTTAAAAATATCATATCATACATTGTAAATCCTAAGTTATATGATTTAATATTGCCCTTTCTTTCTCTCTCGACCCTTCGTGAAGAAACCCTAGTAGCAGCGACTGTGTTCCTCCCCCGACGTTCGGTGTTCCTTGCCCACGTCGGAGGTCCTCTTTACCCTCCAATCTTGTTTTCTCTTTGCCCGAGCTCAATGGAGGTCTCCAGTGGTGTCCTGTCCACGGCGGAGCAGAAGCTGGTCAAGCCGAAGGCGAAACTGGAGCTGAGGCGAGTCAGGTGAAGCAGGCGTCCCAGGACGGGTTGACTTTTAGGGTTCATGTGCTAGTGTTCGACGAACGTTTTCTCCTTAGTCTCGTCGGTACCAACCCAGAGGCGGTGGCGCGTGGTAGTTTTGGTGTCACTTTACTTACATATCTGGAAGGCAGACTCAATAGCAGCTTGTAACTCAGATGCAGAAGTAGATGGGTGCGTGTGGATGCGTGGGGAGATTTCCTGGTGTGTAGGTGGTCTCTGTGCTCTAGCTCGCCTAGGTGAACTTCAGAGATATGTACCAGAGACGTACCAGAGCACACAAGAAGGATGTATGTTCGCTGGAATGGCTCTTGTGTTACGGATGCTGATATTTTCCAACTTCATACAAAATCGTCAATGGTTCGGTTGGAGGAGAGATAAAATGTATTTTACTTTGCTCAAATGGTGCTGCCACATTGGCGTGAAGACTGTGTTGGAATGAGAAACTTATTGGAAATGGAGAAAGTGTTTAAGTGTTTGAAGAGAAGAGATTTTATGAAGAGAAAACTTCTTTATTACTTGGATGATTCTTGAAAACTTGGATGATACAAAATGAGAAGAGAGTGAAGGTATTTATAGCCTCCAAAATATAAAATATCTTACATATTTTATTCTTAAATCTAGATAATTCTACTAAAATATCTTGATATTTTTATTCTAATTATCTAGATAATTCTATGAAAATATCTAGATTTTTATCTTAAGGAGGTGGAAGATTTTTCTAGATAAATTCTAGAACTTGGGTCAAATTTGGGCTAACATGATTATTAGATTATTAGCCCAATGATTAACCCAAATCAAGTTTATGTTTCAACACCCTCCCTTAAACTTGATTTGGTTACTCCGAGTAAGCTTCTCATCTTGATAAAGTCTTCACGCTTGAGTGGTTTGGTGAAGATATCAGCTACTTGATCATTTGTCTTCACATACTCCAATTGCACATCCATCTTGGCAACACATTCTCGAATGTAGTGATAACGAGTATCAATGTGCTTACTCCGATCATGGAAGACTGGATTCTTCGCCAATGCTATTGCCGACTTGTTATCAACAAAGATCTTCGTTGGCTCCTCTTGTGGTAGGCTCAACTCCTTTAGCAAGTTTCGTAACCAAATAGCATGGCAAACACATGAAGTAGCCGCTACGTACTCCGCTTCACAAGTAGAGAGGGTAACAATTGGTTGCTTCTTTGACATCCATGTGAAAGCGGTTTCTCCAATGAAAAATACGAAGCCACTTGTGTTTTTCCGGTCATCAACGTCTCCACCCCAGTCACTATCGCTATATCCAAAAAGCTTGTAATCGTCAGAGATAGAGTAATACAAGCCAAAGTTGATTGTACCTTTGATATAGCGTAAGATCCTCTTAGCTGCCTTGAAATGAGTTGTTGTTGGATGCTCCATATATCGACTCACAACTCCAACCGCGTGTAGGATGTCGGGCCTTGTGCAAGTTAGATAACGTAGACTTCCAACTAAGCTCTTAAAGAGTGTTGGATCAACACTCTCTCCTTCTTCTTCCTTTGACAACTTGACTCCACATTCCATTGGTGTGCAAACTGGATTTGAGTCTTCCATCTTGAACTTCTTAAGCACTTCTTTAGCATATCCTTCTTGAGTGATGAAGATTCCATTTTCTTCTTGCTTTACTTCAATGCCAAGGTAGTATGACATTAATCCAATATCAGTCATCTCGAACTCCTTTGTCATCTCCATCTTGAAATCTTCAAACATAATCGGATTGGTGCCAGTGAATATCAAGTCATCCACATACAAGCATGCAATCAATATATCGTTGTTTTGGGTTTTGATATAAAGTGCATGCTCATATGGACACTTGATGAAGTCTTTCTCCTTGAAGTACTTATCAATCCGAGTGTTCCATGCTCTTGGTGCTTGCTTTAATCCATAAAGTGCCTTGTTCAGCCTCAAGACTTTGTCTTCTTCACCTTTGACTATGTAGCCTTGTGGTTGCTCAATGTAGACTTCTTCCTCAAGATCTCCATTTAAGAAGGAAGATTTGACATCCATTTGATGTATCTTCCATCTCATTTGGGCTGCCAATGAAATGATTAGCCTAACTGTTTCTAAACGAGCAACTGGAGCAAATACCTCATCATAGTCGATTCCGGCTCTTTGACTATACCCTTTTGCCACCAGTCTTGCCTTGTATCTTTCAACTTCTCCTTTAGAGTTCTTCTTTGCCTTGTACACCCACTTCACACCTATTGCCTTATGCCCATTAGGAAGTGAAGCCAATTCCCATGTATCATTCTTTTGGATTGACTTGATTTCTTCATCCATTGCACTTTTCCATGACTTCTTTTCTTGAGCTTCTTCAAAGTTCATAGGCTCGCAATCCGCAAAGAGGCAAAATAAAGTGAGATTGTCTTGATTTTCGGTTACCTCATAAATGTCTTGTAGACTTCTAAAACGTGGAGTCCTTTCACTTGAGCTTTCATCCCCTTGAGAACTTGGTGTTGGTGAAGTTGGTGGTGTAGCTGGTTCTTCTCTTATTTGCTCCAAGTTCTCTTCTTCAAAAGATGGAAAGAAGTTGTAGTCTTCATTATTTGATCTCCAATCCCATTCTCCTTCTTCATCAAAGATGACATTCCGACTTATAATTGTCTTCTTTGTTTCAGGATTGTAGAGTTTGTAGCCTTTGGAGTTAGCATCATACCCAATGAAAATGTACTTCTCACTTTTGTCATCTAATTTGCTCCGCTTCTCGTCCGGAATATGAGCGTGAGCAAGGCTTCCAAAGACTCTTAGGTGTGAGACACCGGGCTTCCTTCCACTCCAAGCTTCTTGTGGTGTCTTTCCAGAAACGCTCTTCGTTGGAGATCGGTTTGATATGTACACCGCACACGCGACTGCTTCTGCCCATAACTCCTTTGGTAGATTCTTACTCTTGAGCATGCTTCTTGCCATCTCAAGAATAGTCCTATTCTTTCTTTCCGCTACTCCATTTTGTTGAGGGGTTCTTGGCACCGTCAATTGTCTTCGAATACCATTATCTTCACAATACTTCAGAAATTCCTTGGACATAAATTCTCCTCCCCGATCGGATCTCATGGTCTTAATCACAAGACCACTTTCCTTCTCAACATGGGTTTTAAACCTTTTGAAATTTTCAAACACTTCTGATTTTTCTTTCAAAAATAAACCCATGTCTTTCTTGAAAAATCATCAATAAAGAGAAGGAAGTAGTTACTCTTACCAAATGAGCTTGGTTTGATTGGGCCACATACATCTGTATATATGAGCTCTAATGGCTTTCTTGCTCTTGTCTCCGACTCCTTTGGAAAACTCATTTTGAATTGCTTTCCAAGTAAACACCCTTCACACACTTGATTTGGATGGTTGATGCAAGGTAATCCTCTCACCATTTGTTTCTTAGAAAGTAGCTCTAAGCCTCCAAAGTTGAGATGTCCAAACCGAAGATGCCAAAGCCATGACTCCTCCTTGTAGCACATCTTGAGACATCGTGCAATGTCATTTTGAATGTTTAGGACAAACATTCTATTGCTTGACATTGGTACTTTTGTGATGAGATTATTTGCATTATCTCTTAGAGTAAGGTTATTATCCTTTAGTCGAATATCATAACCTTTCTCCAAGAGTTGTCCTAGGCTCAAGATGTTGGTCTTCATACTTGGGATGTAATAAACATTAGAAATGAATTGATGATCTCCATTCTTCAAGCGGATGAGAATATTACCTTTACCTTTCACCTCCATCTTCGATTCATCTCCCAAAGCCACATTGGTTTTCACCGATTTATCAAGCTCCACAAACATGCTTTTGTTCCCACACATGTGATTGCTAGCACCACTATCAAGGTACCATCTGCTAACTTCATTTGGCTCATCCTTCTTGTAAGCCATCAATAGCATATCTTCTTCTTTACTCCTTTCTTCAACATAGTTGGACTTCTCTTCAACTCTATTGTTGTTTGGAATTTTGCATTCAGAAGCATAATGTCCAAACTTTCCGCAGCTATAGCATTTGACGTTTGATTTATCGTACCTTGATTTTGCATTTCCCCTTCCACGACCTCTTGATGAGCTCTCTCCTCTTTGGTTAAAGTTGTCTTCATATGGTCTCCAACCTCGTCCATTTACACCACGGCCTCGTCCTCTGAAATGACCGCCACCATGTCTTAGATTATTTCGGCTACTTTCTTCTTTGCGATCAATTCTCATCTTGAGAACTTGCTCAACAATATCCTCTTTCTTCTTCCTCTTTTCTTCATAAGCTTGTAGTGATCCAAGAAGTTGCTCTATCGTCATTGTCTCCAAGTCTTTTGTCTCTTCAATTACGGTAACAATATGCTCAAATTTTGAATCCAGCGATCTAAGAACTTTCTCCATGATTCTCACCTCATCTAACTTCTCACCATTTCTTTTTAGGTTATTAGTAACCGTCAAGACTCTTGAGAAGTAATCTGAGATGAGTTCACCTTCCTTCATTTGTAATGACTCAAATTCTCCTCGTAAAGTTTGTAGACGTACCTTCTTAACTTGTTCCGCTCCCTTGTAAGAGGTCTGAAGCTTCTCCCATGCTTCTTTAGACGTCTTTACTCCAGCAACCTTCTCAAATGTATCTTCATCTAAACCTTGATAGATTAGACAGAGAGCCTTCTTGTCTCTCTTTCTTGAATCTCTCAAACCATCTCTTTGAGCTTGAGATAAACCACCATCATTCTCTGGTTCAATGAAGCCTTTCTCAACTATCTCCCATACATCATGTGCTCCTAAGATAGCCATCATCCTTAAACTCCAATTGTCATAGTTGCTCTTTGTGAGCATTGGAACTTGGAAGGGAACACCATTATTTGCCATCTTTAAAATGATCTTGTAGCTCTGATACCACTTTGTTGGAATGAGAAACTTATTGGAAATGGAGAAAGTGTTTAAGTGTTTGAAGAGAAGAGATTTTATGAAGAGAAAACTTCTTTATTTCTTAGATGATTCTTGAAAACTTGGATGATACAAAATGAGAAGAGAGTGGAGGTATTTATAGCCTCCAAAATATAAAATATCTTACATATTTTATTCTTAAATCTAGATAATTCTACTAAAATATCTTGATATTTTTATTCTAATTATCTAGATAATTCTATGAAAATATCTAGATTTTTATCTTAAGGAGGTGGAAGATTTTTCTAGATAAATTCTAGAACTTGGGTCAAATTTGGGCTAACATGATTATTAGATTATTAGCCCAATGATTAACCCAAATCAAGTTTATGTTTCAACAGACTGATTGCAAGAGAAGTCGTCCCTCCGGTTCTCAAAGGCGGAATGTGATAAGTCTCAAGCTCTTTCGCTTGGTAGCAATGCTATTTCTTCTATTATACAGAGGTCTAACTAAACCACGGATGGAGCTATCGCCTCAGTCCGACTTTCACAGTGTCAAAACCACTTCTGTTAGCTTATGGTTCTCTTAGGTGGGAGAATGTGTCATGAATTTTAGAATGCTAAGTGCTTTACCACAAAGAATCTTGTATGTTATGGCCAAGTTTTGTTATCAGTTTATTAATGGTAGAATTAGGTGGTCTAAGAGACGGTTCATCTTGGGTCTTGGAATGAATTCGTTCTCGCAGTGATGAAATATGCAACAATGCACTATAGACTGCGCTAAATCCGAGTGAGAAATCACTTAGTGAGTGTTTGAGGCTGTTGCTAAGATGCATTGTTGTATTTGTGGTAAAACTTTTGTGGTCAAAAACTTTGTATCAAGTTATCGGCGAATGTAATAGTCGATGCTTGAGCTAAAAAGGTTATATGATTTACTGAGTAAAAAAAGATTAATAGTGCTATTTGAATACAATATGAATCATAATTCTCCTTTTTTTAAAGTTCTCACATATTAAAACATATCAAATTTAATCATTAATACAATATTTATTTTTCTGTTCTTATTTTACTTTTCTAAAAGAAAAAATTGATATTAAACGCGGATTAAATTTATTTTTTGTAATATAAATTTATGTTATTCTTTCTATTTTAGTAAAAAATAAAGTAAAGAAAAAAAATAAAGCAATATAATCTAATTATTTTAGTTTTCGATTAATATTAGTTTTTACTACATTATAAAATTGAAAATAGCATAGAGTTTGAGATAATTTTACTCTAAATGAAATTCGGACTAAAAATAAAGCGAAATTAAAGATGGTCTAGCAACATCACTTCTATCATTTGGGCTTTTTCATTTTTTTTTTGTAACAACGATTTTATTATAAGAAAAGTTACACTGTATATGGATAATACAAATAATCTCGTAACCAAATTGGTGGGGTATTAAAGAAATACGACAAGGAAGAAAGATCTTGACACTTCTTGGACAGAATATCAGCAGCTTGATTTCGTTCCCTATTGACATGATCCAACGAGCACAACGGTAATAATGATGTCCAATGGGTTATATCATAGACTAGATTCCCAAGTGAAATGTCTTTCTGTCTCGAGTTAACTAACTTTGTAAGATCACTGCAATCCCCTTCAAACCAAACTTTTCTCCAACCCGAAACCCATGCTTGTTGTAATACATACAGGAAAGCTCTAGCCTCTGCCTCAAAAATCGAAGAAACCCCTGATATTTTTGCCATTCCAGAAGCCATATATGAACCTTTATCATCTCGTACAATCCAACCAATACCTGTATACTCTCGGTCATGACAAAGCTTGCATCAAAGTTACACTTTAACCACCCCCTTGGTGGAGGTTCCCACTGCGATGATTTTCTTAACTGTGTGGTTTGCATACTCCTTGCTGATTCTATATCCGCATTCGCCTTCCATTCAACATTAGCTTCCAAAGCCCTACGTGAATCTTCTAAAGGATGGACATTTCGTTTCTCCATCAAAAACTCATTCCTAGACTTCCAAGTTAACCAGAGAATCCAGAAAGAAACACTCGAATCTGTGGAATCCAACTGAGCAAACATTAAACCGATATTATTTTCCAAATGATCAGAGAACTGATCTGCAAGAGGGTTGTTTGCACATCTCCAAATCGATACAGCATGAGGGCATGTAAATAAAATATGATTAATGGTCTCGTCTTCCATACAACACCGTTGACACGTAGGGTCAATATTGAGACCACGAGAACATAGTCTTGTTGCAGTAGGAATAGCCCCTGAGATCATTCTCCACAAGAATTGCTGAATTTTAGGAAGAATTTTTAATTTCCAAATCCTTGTTTTTAATTCCAGCGAACCAACAGGTGGAATTAAAGTTTCCCCTACATGAAATAGATGAGTTGCAGTCCAATACGCAGATTTGACCGTATAGTTTCCAGATCGCACGAACGGCCAAATGTATTCATCAACCTGATTATATCGTGAAAGCTTCAAAGTAACGATCGTATTCCTTTCATGAATGCTAAACACTTCATCCAACTTTCGATAATCCCATTCTCTTGTACTCTGATGTATTAAGTCTAAAACTTTAAGTGCCGGATCCTGATTATGACGAACTAAATACCTTGGTGGCTCAACTGGAATCCATTTCTCCATCTAAACATTTGTTTGAGTCCCATCCGCTATCTGCAATCTCGCCCATGCTACTATCAACCTTTTACCTTCCTGGATGGATTTCCATCCAAAAGAAGCATTTTGCGATGCCAACGACTGTATGAAAGTCGTAGCATGATGGTATCTACCATGATAAAGTCTTGCTAAAAGACTATGAGGGTTCTTTAAAATACGCCAAGCTTGTTTGCCTAACAGAGCTTTATTAAAACTATGTAGGTCTCGAAACCCCATACCCCCTTCCTTCTTTGGCAAGCATAATCTTTTCCACGAAATCCACGAAATTTTACGTTTATCTGCGCCCTTACCCCACCAAAACTCAGAAAGAAGAGAGTTAATCTCGTCGCACACAGTTTTTGGTAATAGAAAGCAGCTCATTGGGAAGACCGGTTTTGCTTGTAGAATAGACTTAATGAGAACTTCTTTACCTGCTTGCGATAGGTATTGATTATACCAAGGAGCAAGCTGATTCTTCACATTATCAATAACATACTAGAAGTCTTTAACCTTACTTCTACCAAATTGTTCCGGGAGTCCTAAATATTTTCCTCCTCCACCCATTGAGTAAATATTTAGAATACCTTGCAACTGCTGTCGACGTTGCTGCGGAACCAAGGCCCCAAATATCACTGAAGATTTATGAAGATTCACCTTCTGACCCTAAACATTTTAATACGCCTGGAAGATATGAGCCATACTGTGACAATCATTCACTGTTGCTCTACAGAAAAATAAAGAATCATCGGCAAACAATAAGTGGGATACAGTAGGACAATGTCTAGCCAACTTCATACCCTGAAAATTACCATGAGTCTGAGCAGCATCTATCATCTGGCAAAACCTCCGCACAGAGAAGGAAAAGATATGGAGATAAAGAATCTCCTTGTCTAATCCCCCGAGTTGGAGTAAAGTGACCATAAGGATTACCATTAATTAAAACTGAGTAAGAGACCGATCTTACACATGTCATTATCCAATGAACCCAAACATCAGCAAAACCCAGCTTCCTCATAACCTCCTCAAGAAAATTCCACTCCACCCGATCATATGCCTTACTAATATCCGTTTTGATTGCAACATACTTCTGAGAACAATCCTTCTTTGATTTAAGAGCATGTATCAATTCATGAGCCACCAGAATGTTATCTGAAATATGCCGATGAGGAACAAAGGCTGCCTGAGATTCTGATATAACTTGATCCAAACATTCTTTGAGCCGTAGACATAGGATTTTAGATATAATCTTATACCCCACCGTGCAAAGACTGATCGGCCGGAACTCTCCCATAGTATTTGCTTCTAGAAACTTAGGAAGTAAACAGATATTAGTATGATTCATTGATGGTTCCATTATCCCGGTTTCAAAAAATTTACGGACCATTGTGCACACATCAGGACCTATTGTTGTCCAAAACTGTTTATAGAACACGGCTGTATATCCATCTGGCCCCGGAGCTTTGTTTGTACCTATAAGAAAAGCCGCAGCATGAATCTCCTCATCATTCACTGGTCTTGTTAAAAGATCATTCATCTCACTTGAAACCCTTGTCTGAAGGGACGGGAGGACTTCCTCTAACGTGGTAGTCTGAGTAGACGTAAACATTTGTCGGAAGTAATCTTCTGCAATAACAGCAATTGCCTCGTCCTTTGTATGGCTTACTCCATTACTATCCATCATATGCTTTATACTCGACCTGGAAGCTCTGCTTTTTGTAATCCCATGATATAATCTCGTATTACGGTCTCCCGACCGAAGCCATTGATTTCTACTCTTTAACTTCCAAAATTCTTCTTCATCCCTATAAGCTCTATTGAGTTCTTGTCGTAACAAATGCACATGATCAGTTGGGATATTAGGATCTCTCATAGCTCTATCAATGGTTTCTCGAATCTCTCGGATTCGTATCGCAGCATTCGTTTGGTTTCTTCGTTTCCAAGCGATCATTGATCCTCTACACAAACCCAGTTTCTGATTCCACAGCTCCATATCTTTTGTCCTTTCCCAAGAAGAAAATATCGTATCAACAAAATTCTGATCCCCAAACAATCGCTTATCATATCAAAAACAGCCTTTCCTCTTTTGGGAAGTATAATCAATAGATATGATCATAGGTCGATGATCTGATTCCGCAATATCAAGAAATTCTGTTTCTGACATTGGATAAGCCTGCTTCCACTGATTGTTAACCATAGCTCTATCCAGACAACACTCAGTAATCTCCGAACGTCTTCTACCAACCCAACTGAACGGGTTTGCCTTACTCGGCAAGTCTTTCATATTACAAACTTCAATTATATTTTTAAACTCTTGAAAGCTGGAATCATTGCGAAGTCTACCTCCTTTCTTCTCAGATTGGTGTAATATCTCATTAAAATCTCCACACATCATCCAAGGACCAGTCCGTAATATCGCAATCCTCTGTAATTTTTCCCAAAGTTGGTGCCGATATTTTGGAACTGGATGTCCATAGACACATGACAAGTAGAAAACAAAGGATTTATATTCAACTTGCATATCTACAAGACGACAATCAGAAGAAATACAAGAAACTGAAACATGGTTCTTCCAATACACTACTAATCCACCACTCAAGCCTACGGGAGGAACAATCTGCATCTGATCAAACCCAAGTAAGACTCCTATATCCCGGACATAAGTGCTAGACTGCTTAGTTTATATGAGGAACAACAAGTATGGGAGATACATCCTTTGTATCTCCTTTAGACGTCGAACTGTGAGGCGTTGTCCCAAGCCCCTACAGTTCCACACCTGAACTCTCATGGGATTACTGGTGGAACCGGGCCCACCGCGCCTCTATCTATTGAATAGGACCGACCAGAATTATCAACCGCATCCTCATAATCCTCCTAGATCTTTTGCAGTCCATTAGCAAACGAAAACTGACCTTTCTGCATAACCACTCGTTTTTCAACCTCGTCATCCACTTCTGTAGTCCGCTTCTTCAGGTTATCAGTCGTAGCACCTCCAACATTCGCCTCATTAATCTGGTTAGACTCAGGGCTACTATCAATAGCTCTGAAAAAACTTCCATACTGGTTATGAGGACGATCAGGATGCCAGCTATCCTCCAATGCCAAAATGATATGATCTTCCTCGTTAGCAGATTCTTCTTGTTCCACTACCGCAGCCACCATTTTTCCTTGTTGTTTATCCGAAGAACATGCTGCAACAAGCTTCTCCTCACACTTTCGCTTACGCAAGGTCTTTTCTGGAGCAAGACTTGTTCCATAATCCGCTCGGATCATCTCCATTCGTGTTGTACTCCAAAAACTCGCCATCAGATGAGAGAATGAACCAGTACCCAATGTAGCATCACCAGTTTGCTCAGTTCCTTGATTCTGAACCACAATAGGTTGAACCTGATTTACCGGCTCTATTTCCTCCTGCATCTCTTCATTGTTACCTCTGTCCTGATTGTCATCAATATCATCATCATGATCTTCCTCCACAACCATCCCACCATTCTGAATACAATCGCCGGTGTCATGAGTTAACATTCCGCAGTCATCACAGAAACCCCTCAATCTCTCATATCTGAATTTAAGAACAGTGTTTACTCCTGGAGAAAACTGATAGTTTCGTTGGAATCGGAGAGGAACGTCCACGTTCCAGTTGAGTAAAACACGAACAAACTCCACCGCCACATTCGCCTCTTGATTAAAGTCCACCTTAATCACAGATCCCATGGTATCGCCAATGTGTCGAATCATATTGGTAGTAAGATACTGGAGAGGAATACCTCTGATTTGTACCCAGAAAGGAATTGAGTTTAGCATAAACGCATCCATCCCAGGCGTCCATCTTTGCGTAACCACCATACGATCATTAAACGCCCAAGGACCTCTGTTGACCACCGATTGCAGAAGTTCTTCAGAGGGAAAGACAAACTGGATGCGCGACCGCTCCACGATCCTCCCATTAGTTACACCCGATAACCCCCACATGCGAGGCAGAGCAGAAACCATAGTACGCAAATTTTGTTTCCTTGGAATCAGAGGTCGACACATCAACGAGAATTGTGTTGCTCGAATTGCTTCATTACACACATCAATCGGCAAAGCCACCGGTGCATCATTGATACCCAAAGTAAGATCCTGGATTGCTCTTCTGAGATTATCAGCCATTGTAATCAGATCTGAATCAAATCGAAGAATAGAGAGTTTGCGTAGTGTGCCGAAATATGTATGTGACTCTCTCTTTTCTTTTGTTTCTTTTATAATATGACCGTAATCCTTGATTCACGGGAGAAATGGTATCATAATGTATCACTAAACCCACTACGGAGATGGACTTTCCATGATCTGAAGACAGAAACCGCCATAGATTGAGGTTCCATGACCAATTAACTGTCTGAATTGAAGAAAAAAACTGAAAAAACACAGTTTTCCCAGAAACTGCTTTTTCGCCTTTACAATCACAATCGCCCTCATAGCGTTCCCACAACGACTTTGGAAGCTTGTTGGGCTTTTTTTCATTAAACGAAAAATCTATTGGAATCAATAATTGGTCCAAAATTGGGGTAACCGGTACGAAATAATTGGCCTGTCAACAAACAACTTTTGGTTAATGAATCATGCTTTTAACGAGAAATCGCAATCAGTTGGCCGGATCGGACGGTCCCTACTGCTTAGCCCGTTCTTTATAAAATACCCGCCCGGAAAAACCTGACCCGGAAGATTCTCTCTCTCTTTCAAAAAAATTCTGCGAAAATCTGAAAAAAAAAATCGAAGGACGAATCAGCCAGAGAAGCTTCTTCATCTTCAATACTTCGATTCCACGGATCCATCTCATATCTCTATCATTCGTATCTCGCTTCCTTTGAACCAATTTGATCGGATTTTCTTATTCCGATCAATTAAAAAAATTAGGGTTTTGATCATTTCTGATCCGATTCTTGTCCCTTACAATTGGTGATGAAAGTTTGAAGCTTTGTATGAAGAGATATGGATCTTGTCGTAGAGACTTGCGTTGCGTAGTCTCCGAGACAATTGCTGATGGAAAGAGACACGGGCCCAAGTTCGTCTGAAAAGCTGAGAAGAAGCGATCGAGAAGAAGATGTGAAGGTTATCGAGTGGGAAGAGTTCGACCATGAGCTCACTCGGTTATGGAGTCTTTCCTCTGCTCTGAAGTTAGCCACGGAGAAGAAGATGACCCTACAAGCCAAACTCGAGTCTCTTATTCAGGTTTTTCTCTTACCCCATGTGTGTTCCTGATCAGTTTCAGAGTGTAAAGCATCAATTTTTATTACTGACATTGTCTTGACGAATGTGAATGAAGCTGGCTAGAAATTCATTCTAAGCAATTAGATGTGTTTTGAGGACTAGTTGCGTTGTCATTGCCCGAAAAGGATTGGCCTTTTTTTTTGTTGAGTCTTGTTGTTCTTGATGAACTACTTTGCGTATTAGACTTTCAGCATAAGAAGTTTATCGTGAGGCATCTTGTTTTATCTCTTACTTTGTCTACTCAGTGAGCTTTAATTGATTAGACCTGTTGGTCATTGTCTAGAAATGTTTTATCTCTTGATGCACTACTTAGTTAAAGTTCCCCATAAGAAGTTATCTTGCGTTTATCTGTTACTTTGTCTACTCAGTGAGCTTTAATTGATTAGCCCGCGGATTAGCGGGCGGCCAAATGTCGGGCAGGTTAGTGCTGAATCATTGACACGCAGTAATGAACTTGAAGAAATGCGTCAGAGGCTGGAAGCAAGAAAGATGCTTGTGGAGAAGACATCAGTTTCTTGTAAAGTCACCAAGCAGGATGTTAAAGTGAAAGAGGATAGTCTCAGTGCAGAGGTGAGATCTTTGCTAGTTGGTGGCACAACCCTTTCTATTGCTAAAAGCAAATTGCAGGTATAATCTCATTCAATGCAATACAAAAAATTTCTTAACAATGCAAATGCAGCACATGTACATTTCTCATTGTGATTCAAGTGTTTGGCTAGTTGAAGTTATTTGTTTCCTTGTTTACTTTTCTTCATTTAACTGTCTCTTGGTTTTGCTAAGAGTTAGTGATTTTATGACAGTTTCCTCAACAAGACAAACTGAGTTTGTGCAGTATATATTCTTTATGTGAATGATTGAGTCATAGATACACTAGTTTGCTTCCTTTTCTGTTGTAGGAGTCAAACTGCCAACTAGAAGGAGAGAGTGGTTATACTAATCTAAGGATTGTAACGAATAAGCTGAGAAAGAGGCAGCAGTACATGGTATCCCAAGTTTCATTTATCTATCCCTTGAAGATTGAGGCTGGACCTTCACAAGACCAAGAACTGGAGTCAATTCCAGGTGGCAGTAGATTAGGTCAGTTCTATAATTTGAGTCTGGAAGCTTATTAAGAATTAAGACGATAGACTGATGAGAACGATGACAAAGAGAACGAGACCAACTCATTTACACGTCACTGAGTCTTGACATTGGTTTCAGCGTTAACTTTTTAACATTTGTTGTTGTAAATGTTTGAAAAAAGTTCTTTGTTGCAACATCTAACCTTCTTGACTTGCTTATATCTTATCTATGGCTTTAGTAGGAACTAAACCTGTGAGGCAAGGGTCCGTGAAAATCTTGGGGTTGCCTTTTAGTATGGCCCCGTTTACAAAGATGAGCTTCTTCACTGACAAGAAAGAAGTTCAGAAGTCGGCAACTGCCCTAGGATATGTAGCTCATGTGTGTGCTCGCTACTGACTAAAACTTGCTTCATACTTTATTTTTCATGTGTCTCCGTAAGTCTTTTGGCTTTGGTTGGATTAGAACACTAAAGGCTTCCTACTTGGATTTTGCAGGCCGTGTCCCTATTAGCTCCATACTTGGGAGTGCCTATTCGTTATCCTTTGCGCCTAGGTGGTTCCAAAACATATATTCGAGACTATGCGCCTTACATTGAGCCTTCACCATCAGACATGTCTGCGATTACCACTCTTTCCCAGAACTCTAAGTTTGTAGAATTCCCTCTGTTTTTGGATGGGCAAGATACAACTCGAGCTGCCTACGCTGTCTTCTTATTGAACAAGGTTAGTTAAAGAAAGTCATTCGGTTTTGTTCCTCTCCCTGGTGCTTGAAAAAGAAGAAAGCATATTTGCTTCTCCTCTGATCTAACTGTTGTTGCATATCATAGAACATCGAGCAACTCCTCAACTTTGTTGGGGAAAACAGTCTAGGACCACGTCAGGTTCTAGCTAACCTCAAGGAGCTAATACGAATCATCCAGTCACCAGATTATATACATTCTTGATGAGGGATGGTGAAGATATCCAATACTGTTTTTTCTTCCTGTAGATGGATCAACTACTTCTCACACAGCTTCAGTGTCTCTTACTTTCTTTCTTTTTCTTGGCATCTTCTCACTAATGGCCAATTTTTGGGGTATAAAGGTCAGGTTTGTACTCGTTATAGAACTCTTAGACATGGAAATACTCTTTAGAATGAGACTTATCTCTGTACGTGTGATGCTTTCCCTGGTTTGGAGACAGTAAGAGAAAGTCTAGTTCTTCTAAGTTCTAACAGATGTATTACTTTTCTTTTTGGAAATATGTTTTACTCTCAGTTAATAAGGATCCTCTTGCTTTTTTGGAATATGTTTTACCATCCAAGTTAATAAGTCCTCTTGATCTTGGGTCATTATTGCCTTCGGATCATTACAGCACACTAAAGCCAGCTAGGCTTGTATATTTTTCGTTTCTTTTTCTTTTTAGATTATCGAATGAAAGCCGATTTACAAAAAGAAAAGACACTACTAAACTTATAGTCTATCTGTTTCATTTTAGTCGATGGTTAAGGTTCTTACACAAAAATTTTAAAAATACATATTTATATATAATTTATTTTGATTACATAAAAAATAACATTAAATAAAACTAGTTCAACTAATAAAAATACAACATTTTGTAACCGGTCATAAATTATAAATGACATTAAATTTCATCTAAAGTGATAAGAATATCATTTATTTTGTAATAATTTTTTTTAAACACTAAATAAATTGAAAGAAAGAGAGTATTTGTTGCTAAATACATAGGGAATATAAAAAGATACTTTAAACGTTTCCTTTATATTTGAAGGTTGATGTTAAAAATTGCAATTAGTACACATTGTATTTGAAAATTAAAAAATATAATCTACAATAAAATTATTGAGAAATAAAACATAACAAATGAATGAAAATTCGTTGCTTCTTAATTAGTGTAAATTACACACTAATTTTCCAAATAGAAGAAGTATTAAACTAAAGAAATGGGATGCAGTATTCATTTTCAAAGATTATTTTCCAATCAAATCTTACCAATTAACAAATAATTAATAAATTTAAGTAATTTAAAAATAAATATTCTTATCAATAAAGATATTGTCAATATTTTGAGAAAATATCTACGCAAATATAAATAAAATTCATGTACCATTTATTAAAAATATAAGTTATTTGTAAATATGTTTGTTTCCATTAAATTAAATTTATTGACACTAATTCTATTCTGGGCTTTCAAAGCATGGAATCTGGTTCCAATTTAAAATTTGTACTTTTCTGTAGACCACTAACTCACCAAGCATATGCTCAGTATTAAATCATGTGCTAATCATCTACGTAATTATTATACTATAAAGTAAATCTCTATAGGCTGTGAAAGATTATTGTAGTACTACAATTTAGTTGTCATCATTGGTCGTAATATTAAACAATTAAATTAATTAATTCTTTCTGTGTCTCGTGAATTGTGGTTGGAATAGTTGAAACTTGAAAATGTAAACCAGAAAATAATTGGACCTTCCTGTAAGAAAAAAGGACAAACTTTTTCTTATCTTTATGGTAAGAGAGAGTGTTTATCTTCTTCGCTCCAAGAAGCGTTTATGTAAAAATGGTGCTAAAATGTACAATGACGTCTCTGTCCTTGTTTGTCATTTTGGTTTGTACTGTTATCATCATCACCGTTAATGGTTTCTCTACGACACTCGACGGTCCGTTTACGCCAGTAACTGCTCCACTCGACCCGAATGTTAACCCGGTGACATTCGACTTACCTGAATCCGACCAGAGTTTCGTACAACCAAACCCGAAGTTTCTACCTGAACAGATCTCTGTCTCTTTATCGTACAACTCTGACTCTGTCTGGATTTCATGGGTCACAACAGGTTTGACTATTCAACTTTCTTTTTATTTTATTTTTGAAAATAAATCCCGTAAAGTTTGGATATTATAGATTTTAAATGCTCATACGTTGTTACGTTTACATTAATGTGGAATATTATGTGATTAGTTTAAGTTTAAAACATGTTATACTTTAAACATCCAATAAGCTTTGAGGTTTCTTACTTTGATCTGGAACACTAGTACTTACGAAACTTTAACAGTTACTGTTCCGTTCTACAACTTCTCCGGTTAGGTTGATAAACCGGGATTAAAAAGCTGTTGATTTTTAGTCCACTGTCAAAGATACTTGTGTGAAAGATTCATCTTTTATAACTTTAATAACCTTTTTTGCATTTACACACTTTATCAAAGGTTGTTATGAAGAAGATTCTGTGCCACTGGATCCCAATTCAGTGCAAAGCATAGTCCAGTACCGTGAATTCAATTCCCGTACTAGAAACAAACATGCCACAGGCCATTGTCTTGTTTATAACCAGCAGTATCCTCCTGGGAATGGACTCAACAAGAACTATACTTCAGGGATTATCCACCATGTTCAGCTCACAGGTCTTAAACCAAACACATTGTATCAATACCGATGCGGAGATCCGTCTTTATCAGCAATGAGCAAAGAGTATTACTTCAGGACAATGCCTAAGTCTACCTCAGATAGTTACCCGCATAGAATTGTTGTGGCTGGAGATTTGGGTCTTACTTATAATACATCAACGGTTTTGACTCACATTCTCTCTAACCATCCTGATCTTGTGGTTTTAATTGGAGGTTTCAGCTATGCTGATACTTATCTCGCGAATAAGACCAAACTAGATTGCAGTTCTTGTCAGTGTGATCGGAACGGAACCAGTTCTGGTTGTGATTCTTGCTATAATAGTCGAGAAACTTATCAGCCTCGCTGGGACTATTGGGGAAGGTAGACCAAGATTCATTTTAGTTAACTCTTTGGTGATTATGAACACTAATGTCTTGATGTTTTGATGACAGGTTCATGGAGCCACTCACAGCTAATGTTCCAACAGTGATGGTAGCAGGAGAACACGAGATTGAGCCACAGACCAATGATAATCTAACATTTGTTGCATACAGTTCAAGATTCGCATTCCCTTCAAATGAAAGTGGTTCTTTTTCGCCATTATACTATTCCTTCAATGCAGGAGGAGCTCATTTCATTGTACTCAATGCCTACACACCACATGATTACTCATGTAAAGTTTCTCTAAGTTTTGATTTTTTTCTTTCTTTGGGTTTAGAATTGATTTAAAATGGCTATTTTTTCTTCTTGGCAGCTGATCAGTATATTTGGCTAGAAAGTGACCTGAGAAACATAAATAGATCAGAAACTCCATGGGTGGTTGCAACTTGGAGTCTTCCTTGGTACAGCACATTCAAAGGGCATTACAGAGAAGCTGAATCCATGAGGATAAACCTTGAAGACTTGCTCTATAGCTACCAAATTGATATTGTCTTCAATAGTCACGTAAGGTTCTAGTGTTTCTTTATTTCTAGGGTTTGTATTCTTTTCACTAATTACCACACAAAACATGAATTAGGTTGATGCCTATGAGAGATCAAACAGAGTCTACAACTACACGTTAGACCAATGTGGCCCGGTTTATATAACAACCGGTGCAGGAGGAGCTGGGAAACTGGAGACTGAGCATGTAGATGACCCAGGAAACTGTCCAGATCATTCTCAAAGAAACTCTGTTGGATCCTGCAGCTTTAACTTCACGTTAGGACGTGTAAACGACGAGCTTTGCCCACTTGATCAGCCAGAATACAGCGCGTACAGAGAGAGCAGCTTCGGTGTCGGTATGTTAGAAGTAAGTCTTCCTTCTAATCTCTATTGCTTCCTGTTCAAGTAACCGCTGAGATTAGTTCCTTGGTGCGCAAGCATGCCTGAATATATTGACTGCAATTCGTAGGTTTTGCTTTTCTTTGTTTTACACAAGCAAACCATGAACCAAGTCAGAACCGGTTCTAGTGTACCAATATTAACCAGATGATTATTATATTAAAGTTCTTAAACCGATTTATTTTTCTTACTTTCGGCTTTTTTAGGTGAAGAATGAAACGCATGCATTGTGGAGCTGGAACCGGAATCAAAATTTGTACTATCTCGCTGGAGACGTCATATATATTGTACGTCAGCCTGACATCTGCTCAGTTTATAAGTAAACAAAGTAGTTAAACCGGTAGATTTTGTAATGGTTTACTTAGCTTGGAACTTAGATAATTCGTTAGAACTACAAGGGATCTGTATATTTATCAATTCTTCACTGATATCTTTTATGGATAAAATTCTTCATCATACTATACTACTGACTATTTCTTATTCTTGATTAGTCTCATACTTAACTTGCATTTATAACTTCAGAAGCACCCTTTTATAATAAACTAGGGCGGTATCCGCGCTACGCGCGAAAAATGTGCTTAAATTTATTACTTTCTTATTTTTAACTAATAGGTAACATTTTTTATTCGTGTTTATTTAAAAATATCTAGCAATTATATTTTTAACATGTTTACCTGAATGTTTATATAGTTTTTCTATTTTTAACAATTAATAGTATAACCTAAAATTAAGTTTTAAATTTTTATGATAAATATTTTGAAATAAAAAGACTAACACGTCTAACACCTTAAAGATGAGTAGTGTAGTTTAATGTTTTGTGTTTTATTTATTATTTAATTTTTCTTTGAAAAAACTGTCGAAGTACAATATTTTGGATGATGTTGAAGCTAACAATAATATTTATTTTCTTTTGATTAGTTTCTAATATATAGTTTACATGGTTAATGAAATAATTTTTTACATTTATATATTTTAAGATTGTTGATTTGACAATTGTTTGAAAGAAGTTTCTAGTTCATCCTATATAAATAGTAGCTCAGTTGTGATTCTGTAAGAAACTCATTCATTAGAACTTTATATTCACTAAATACTAAATGTAAGACAACTTTGGTATTTATATTTTTTTTTGAAAAGGAATTTTGGTATTTATATTAAACCAAAGCTTTGGTTTAACTATTTTTATTGAAACAATCTAGCTAGAAAATTTTGGTTTATTTGGTCACACCAATAAGAGAATTTTGATATGTATAACCATTGCATAACCTGGTTAGATTGATGAACTTAATCAATCAGTCGAAACAAACCAAGTAAAAAGTATACATACATTAGTTTATATTTCGTTTTGAAGATGGAGGATAATTTAAAGAGAACTTAATGATAATAAATTTAAACAAAGTTTAAATGAGTTCTAGATTTAGCATATGCTTACATAAACATCTAGATTAGCAAGATAATTAGATGATAACTAAGATTTTTTTATGTTCATTCAGCCTAGCATCATCATGTTATATATAGTTTTCAATAATAAAAATATAACGAATTTAAAATCACCTAGCGTGAGCTTCAGTGGTGTTTTTAGAACTCTTTTTAGACCACTTGGAAGCACATCTTAATCAGTTAAAGCTTGCCGGGCTCATTGCCATCTAGGCTAAACTATTATAAAGGTAGGTTCGGTTATAGTACTTTATCCGATACATATTCCTACTTTAAACTGCCCATTATGTTATTTAGAATATATAACGCACATATATATATATTTTATAAAATTTAAATTATGAAACAAAAATTTAATTATTAGAATGCGATAGTTAAATAATGATAGAAACATATATTGCATTATTGGAAATAGTATTACATAGAAAATTATTTTAGGCTTAAACTCAAATCTTTTAAATGTTTGAATTTTGTCACTTTTTCATTATCTTTCTATTTTTTGTATCACATAGCTAACACTGACAGTGCATGTTCTTACTTATAGCATCATTCTTCCTAATTCTTTCTAAAATTATACATTAAAAATATATTTCCAATATAAATCTATTCAAAAATCTGGTTTTTTATTATACAGCATTTTCTTGTACATGTCACAAAAAAATTTAAAATAAATGTCACGTTCAATAGTAACCATTTTTAACATCTTTGCCTTTGTCTCTCCAAAAGCATCTCTAAAGTGAACTATTGCATTCTATTTCAAATGATTGATCAAGTTTTATAATTATTCAACAGCTTTTCTGGTAGTATTTTGATACTACAAAGCAATAGAACTAACAATAAATATATTTAAATATTACATTTTATGTTTATTCTGTTATCAACCATAATGTGTTTCATATTTGCTCGTAATAAGACATGGTGAGCAATTTAGAATTCTATTTGTTTTTTTGGTCCTTTTTTATTTTAGTTGAAAATTTCTTAACAATTTACATCTTTTGGAGTTTATTTCAATAACATAGTGCATAATATATAAACGCAAGACTAAATATTCTATATCTATTAGTTTATCGTCTTCTTACTCTTATGTAATCAATATCATATATAAAATACTACCATACAGCTTTTTGCTGTTTAATAATATTAAAAAAAGATTAACATAACCCAATAATTAAAAAGCATAATTTAACATAACTTTTACAAAAAAATATTCTGTGAAATGTTATTAAATCTAAATATGAAAACATATAAATTAAAAAGATATTTAGATTATATGAATATTTTTGTGCTTAAATTTTTTTTTCTTTCAAAAAGTTAAATTTTAAAAATATTTTTTGAAAAAATAAATCTTTAATATCATGGATGGATTCAGTGACGATCGCACTGCTCCCGCTAGTATTTGAGCCGGCCCTAGTTGATTCATGATATTGTGAAGTCAATGGCATAAGGGACGTAAAGCTTTTCATAAATAATTTTATTCAATCGTACAATGGTCAAAGAATGCAAAGTTGAAGTGAGTATATAAGATCTTTTTCTTTTTTGGTGCAATAAATAAGAGCATTTGAATATTTGATATAGTGGTATCGATCACCATTTGGAGCATTTGGCTTTATGGATCGAGATCCAAACTATAAAAGATTTCATAGGAAAACTGAATGTGTTGTTAAGTGTTTTAAACCTCTTACAGAAATTTTAATTCCAATTTTAGTATAAGGATTGTAGGTGAGTTCTACGAAACTCACGATTTCAAACCTTTTTATATACCGACATCGACTTCACAATTTTATGGATAAACCAACAAAATCAAAATTACCAAAATCATTAGCATACACAAAAAAACTCCTTCCCATAGTTCTCAACAACCGTCTGCCCTGGGCCAACCCATTGACCTAACCCGACCCGAGTTCCGCCACTCCACCGGAGCTCTAGCTCCCCCCCCAGAGAAGCCAACATGATCTCTGCATTGTCGAGAGACAAAGGAAAAGATGGAATCTTTGGGAATCTCTTAGCGACACGACCATCTTCCAACCTCAGCTTCTCTCCTCCGACAACTCTAGGCCAACCCGGACTAACCAGATCTCTGATCCCTCCCATCACCGTACCTCTCTCAACACCACCAAGTCCACCATCGTTGTTCTCGGCGTATATTATCACACCAAGCGCACCTTTAGTCTCAGCTATCTTCACTATCCCTCCTCTCCCCAAAGACTCTTCCTTTCTTGCTAACACCACACATTCTCTAACGCTCACTCCGATCAACTCAAGCGCACGGTAGTCTCTCTCCTCTCAGTGGTTCACAAACACGATGTTACCCTGCACCGTTCCAGATGGGGAGTAAGCGTGGTAAGGCATAGCGACATCGTCTCCAGGAACGTCGTTTAAGTCAAACTTTATAGTTGTGTTGTTGCTAAATTGCGCCGTGACGGAGATGTGCGTAGGACAACAGAGGAGAGCTTCGTACTTGGCTATGTGAGTGTCAAGTCCGAGGCTTTGGAAGTGGTTTAGGACGTAGTTGAGAGTGTCTGAAGAGGGTTTTGTTCCGGCGAGGTGAGAGTGACGGGTTTGAGCGCGGAGGTAAGAGGAAACGGTGGCGTTGGAGGCGGAGGAGAGGAAGAGGCGGCGGAGAGTGAGGGGATTTTGTGAGAAGGGGAGAGGAGGAGTTGCGTCTGGGTGGTGGAGAGTGTAGAAAGTGGCGACGATGAGGACTATGATGAAGAGGAAGGTACAAAGAGGCGGTGGATGACGGAGAGGGGATAAATAGGTGACGGCGATGGTTGGTCTAGTTGCTGTGAAAGGCTGCGACATTGCAGAGACTGAGAGAGAAGTGAGTTATTGTCTCAGCAGTAGTGGCTATTAAGCCAAAGTATTCTCTTTCTACTTAATCATCTTCGTCTCTCTGTTTTTCTGTTATGAAAAATAAATCAAACAACAATCATAAGAAATTTCATAAGATCTACAAAAAGGGTCTCAAAAAATACTAACCTCCGGAGACTTGTCGGTGGATATGGGAGCCATAGCTTAAGATTTTTGAGTCAAGGTTTTCAGATTTGCTTGGATTTATGTTTACCGGAAGCTGTTTAGCCATTTATATAGGAGTAGAAACAAAGGGAAAGTGGAACGAAACAATAAAGAAGAGAGTAAAGAGCATAACTGATTAATCAAGAAGGGGCACAGTAATGGTGATTGCAGAGAACTAAAATGAGAAAACAAAGTGGAACAGCCAGATTTTTTTTTCAGAAACGGGAAGTGGGACAGCCAAAGTCGATCAATGCATTGGAGATTAGATTCTAGGAAGTTGGACTTGACATGGGCCATAGTTAATTAATATGAAGCTAAACGTAAGGCCCATTTTTTATTTTCAGTCGACAGATGCGAGAATGACGTGGTAGAATAAAACATTTTCATTGGTTATTTTTTTTAAATGACGTGGACTACTCCTTGCTAGGATATTTCCCTTTTAATATTAGAAGATGACCGACCACATAAAGCTAATAAAACCAAAATGGGATAAAACATCACTAACAAACAATTATAATATAAATCGGAATAATCTTTTTTTTAATATAATTTTAGGTTATACAACCTATCTACAGTAAAAACTTTATAAACTAATAATGTCAAGACTATAATATTTTATTAATTTACAATTTTTTTTAGATTTTCTATTTTAAAATACAATTGTTATTCAAATTGTTTTATGATATTAATTGGTGTAGATAATATATGTTTCACAGAATTTATATCTGGTTTTTAATATAATATTATAAATCTCATCAAAATATATTAAGTGTTAAAAAAATATAAAACTAATTCCATTATGAACATAAAACAAACAATATAATGGTTTGTTTGCACTATATAATATGTATATACATATAAATTATTAATTTGTAGTTTTAATGGAACCATATATATATATATATGATTTTTTTAAAAGTAATTATCTTACTATTTTATCGATTTATATCATATTTTGAATTGGTTCAATTTGAGATTGGAAAATTTTATTAATTTTTGGTCATTATTAATTTATAGAGTTTCTACTGTATATTAAATGATGGTAAAAAGAGAACTCCTCTAGAGAGAGAAAAACTCTCTCAAACCCCTCTTCTCACATGGGTTGAGATCAATTTCTTTAGTTTCACTATGGCAATTTTCTTTTTTCGCGTAGGCTATTTTGTAATGGTCTCAATCTCAATTAGAGTTGTTTTTCAATCACATTCTCTCTCTGATTCTTGATTGAGTTTGAATAAAGTTCTGATATTTATTGATCGGTCCTCAAGATCTCCTCTTTTGCATCTTTTTTTCAATACTGATCGCTTGACTTTTGGTCCTTTTTCATCCTCAGTTATACTCTATTTCATTTTCTTAAGGAATCAGTCTTTACTCTTAGGAATCGACAGATGGTTTTCTAGAAAGCATCTTGATGGGAAAGAATACGGAGGTGATAGAATTATCTCAGTTGCAAACGAAGATGGTCTAATAAAGTATCTCTTTGGTAAGCACAATTGAGTTTTCTGTGGATCTACTTCCTAGTTGTGTTGGAGTTAGGATATTGATCAGCGGCATGTATTTGCAATTTTACTAGAATGGGACCCATGAGATGTTATAAAATAGAACCAAAATTCAAAAAACCTGATCCGAACACCAACAGGTACCCGAACGACCATGCCTAGGTTTGAGGTTCAACTAACGGTTATATCTAAAATTATGCATGTTTTATGAAGAGTGGCATGTTTGTCTCGCGAGAGAAAGCTGTCGAGATTGAGGAGTGTCAATTGACACATACCTTTTGGTGTCAATCGACACTGATGCCAAAATACGGGTCGAGTCTATTTCAGGACCGACTAATGCCCAAAAGTCATCACAAGTTACCAGTAAGCCCTTGACCGACTTAAAACCCTATTTATGTGTTTTCTAAGTCATTTTTGACGGCGACGCTTTCTATATTTTCTTTTATTCTATAATTTTAGGGTTGAAGATAAAATCAATTCTCCTTCAGAGATTGACTGGAATTCTTTTGGTTTTATCTTTGATTTTTTATCTATTATTCAGACTATGCTTTGTGTTATTGCTTTTATGTCTGAGTAATTATCCTGTTAGAGTTAAGGATTTCATGTACTTAATGCCAAACTAATAATTAATTAGGATTGCTTACTGATTTCTACACCAATGTAGCTTGTAATACTAAGACCTAGAGTAATTCGAAAAGCACGAGAGTGTGACTGATTATTTTGAACCTAGAATCATAGGAAAATTGAGAGGCACGAGAGTGCAATCAATTAACGGAACCCGAACTCTGCTAGATAGCTACCTAGGCGCATACGACAGTTGGTCTAGGGTTTAGTTGAAAATTATTGATCTGTACGTTAATGCTTTTCTAAAGAAGTATCGATTGACACTCAACCATTGGTATCGATCGACACTCTTCTCGAATTCGCATACGAGAGTTGAATTACTTGCTTATTGAATTCGAGTTCTAGAATTGAACCTAATTAAATTCTTAGTATCCTTGATTTGTCTTTTGAATCTCTTGATTGATATCCATAAATCTAGTGTTTCTTGCTTATCGTTTACAATTGTTCTATTACTTATTGCTTATTTACTGTTTTTATATTATTTACCGAGTTTGATAGAAACAAAGTCTATTGTGTGAAAGATAGATTATTTATGGATTTGATCATCAAATACTACATTGAACCTCTTATTCATGAGAGTAGCTTGAAGGTTAATTTGAGCATATCAAATTTGGCACTGTTGCCAAGGACTCTGATCACCATTAGGCTTGGTATAGGATTTCTTCTAGCTTTTTCTTTTAATTTACTATTTTTATTTCTTGTGTTTCAGGTACATGCATCTGAGTAGCAGAAAAAACAAGGGGAAAGAGCTATTGGACTTCTCAAACCAAGAGCTAGCTGAGTTAGAGTGTGTGATCAGTAAGTCTAAGAGGCCAATGTCGAGTGTCACCTTCCAAGCATAAGCGATCGAGACCTCTCTTCTAGTGTCGAACAACGACAGTCATACAACATCGATCGACACTGCACGTTGTGAGACAAAGATATCTTTGAGACTTGTGTTGTTTCATGATGATTATGGAGACTTGCATGACCCCAAGGGTCATCTGTGTAATGCAACAGGTCAGAAGGTAGCTGAACAAGGGATGCATTCCCTGAGCCATTTGTTGCTACTAAGGATGATAAGGTTTTTCGAAAGAGAACGATAGCATAATGGATTAGGCCTAGTAAGTTCTATGTTAACATGCGTGCAATTCAACCTTCAGAAATCTATGTGGTTGATATAAAACCTGAATACTTCTATTATGTGGGTCATCACCCTTTTCATGGCCTTCCTCATGAGCATGAAGGAACCAAAGACTACATCCTCTGCAAGCTGTTCAAATATACTCTTTCTGGGAATGAGGTTGATTGGCTGAAACTCCAACACTACAAGAAAACAGGGCATATTCCGACGGAAATTCCGACGGAGTCATATTTCCTCGGAATTTTCCGACGGCATTCCGACAAATTTCTGAGGAAACAAAAAAATCGCATTTCCTCGGAATTTCGTCGGTAATTTCCGACGAAATTCCGAGGAAAGTATAATTGTCGGAAAAAACTGAGGACATTCCGAGGAACTGTATTTCGTCGGTTTTATTCCGACGTAATTCCGAGGAATCTATCCGTTAAAAGAGCCGTTGTGGGTAGCCGTTGAATAATTCCGACGAAATTCCGAGGAGTCGTCGGAATTTCGTCGGAAATGCCGGCAGTGTTTCTTCTATAAATACCAGCACCCCTCACCCTCTTCTTTCACTCATTTTTTCATCTTCTCACTCACTTTACACACGAAATATATTCTAAAAATCATGTCTTCTTCAAATTATTATCGCTCTTGGATGGATCGACCTCATATGGATCCTAACACGAGTTTGCTTACGGATGAATATCAAGAAGGTATAACCGAATTCATGGGGCTAATTCAACGACAACCGGAAGCGAAAACGGGTATGTTAAGATGTCCTTGCTCTATTTGTAAAAATAAGAAGGTTATAAAAAAGTGGGATGTTTGGAAACATCTATATTTGAATGGGTTTACACGAAGTTACAAAATTTGGTATCATCATGGAGAAACTGATTATGAATATGGTAGTACTAGCGAACCTCAGACTGCGGATAGGTTAGAAGAACCAATTAGAACGGATGTAGATTATGGTGTAGGTACTGAGCAGATGGTACATGATCATTTTAGAGAGGAAGAATTACCCAATGCAGAAGCTAGGAGATTTTTTGATATGTTGGATGCAGGCAAACAACCTTTGTACGAAGGTTGCAGAGATGGTCATTCGCCTTTATCATCGGCAACAAGACTGATGGGCATTAAAACAGATTATAATTTGGCTGAAGATTGTGTGGATGCGATTGCTGATTTTGTAAAAGGTGTTCTACCAGAAGATAATTTAGCTCCGGGTTCATACTACGAGGTTCAGAAACTTGTTGCTGGTCTTGGTTTATCGTATCAGGTAATAGATGTATGCACCGATAACTGCATGATATATTGGAGGGCGGACGAGAACCGACTTCAGTGCAAATTTTGTGGGAAGGCTCGTTATAGAGATACTAGTGGAAGAGTTCCAGTGCCATACAAAAAGATGTGGTATTTGCCGTTGACAGAAAGGTTGAAGAGATTGTATCAGTCTGAACGCACAGCCCAACCAATGAGATGGCATGCGGAGCATTCAACAGATGGTGAGATTAGACATCCTTCAGATGCAAAAGCTTGGAAGCATTTCCAATCAACATATCCAGAATTCGCATATGAGAGAAGAAATGTCTACCTTGGATTATGTACCGATGGTTTTAGCCCATTTGGCAAGCATGGAAGACAATATTCTCTATGGCCAGTCATTCTTACACCATACAACTTACCGCCAAACTTGTGCTTGCGCCGAGAGTTTTTGTTTCTCTCAATTCTTGTTCCCGGGCCAGAGCATCCAAGGAGATCACTTGATGTGTTTCTTCAGCCACTAATATATGAGTTGCAACAACTATGGGCTCAAGGTGCTGAAACATACGATGTTTCGTGTAAGGAAAACTTTCAAATGCGGGCAGTACTTATGTGGACAATAAGTGATTTTCCAGCATATGGTATGTTATCTGGATGGACAACGCATGGAAGGTTATCATGTCCATATTGTCAAGATAACACAGATGCTTTCCAACTAAAACACGGAAGGAAAACGTGTTGGTTTGACTGTCACAGGAGATTCCTACCACCTGATCATCCATATCGTAGGAGTAGGACTTTGTTTACGAAGAACAAGAAGGTGTTTGATAGTCCACCTCCAGAAATTTGTGGGGCAGATTTGTTGACACAGTTAAGAGATTTTGGTGCAGAAAGGACGCCAGATGTTGGTGGACATGTGCATTATCCAGTAGATGGTGTTGGAGAACTACATAATTGGCACAAGAAGAGTATTTTCTGGGATCTACCATACTGGAAGGATCATCTGCTGCGGCATAATTTAGATGTCATGCATATTGAGAAGAACTTTTTTGACAACATCATGAACACGATCCTTAACGTCCAAGGTAAAACAAAAGATAATTTGAAGTCAAGACTTGATTTAGTCGATATATGTGCTCGTTCCGAACTTCATGTTGATGAGAATGGTAGGGCTCCTGCTCCCATATACCGACTGGATGCAGCAGCAAAAGATGCGTTCTTTGATTGGATTTCAAACGATGTGGAATTTCCAGATGGTTACGCATCTAATTTGCGTAACTGTGTTGACAGAAGAGAAGGAAAGTTTATTGGCTTGAAGAGTCACGATTGCCATGTAATGATGCAGCGCCTCCTTCCGTTTGCCTTCTCGGGACTATTACCACGAAATGTTCATGAAGCAATTGCAGGGATAAGTGCTTTTTTCCGTGATTTATGCACGAGATCAGTGACTCCAGAAGGTATCCAAAATTTGAAGTCTAACATCCCTGTGATCCAGTGTAACCTCGAGAAGATATTTCCTCCATCATTTTTTGATGTTATGGAACATCTTGTTATCCACTTGGCAAGAGAATTGGAACTTGGTGGTCCTGTGCAGTATAGATGGATGTATGTTTACGAGCGCTATATGTTTCATCTAAAGAAGAAGGTGAAGAATTTAAGCAAGGTGGAAGGATCTATTGTCGCACAGATGATCAATGAAGAAACTTCAAACTTTGCAGAGTACTACTTTCCAGCAGAAGTACAGACAAAAAACCGAAAAACTGCTCGGCATGATGATAGAGGCGAAAAGGCAACATATTATGTTACGGTTCCCGACATCTTCACAGATGTCGGACGACTCAGCGGAAAATCAAAGGATCGTCGACTTACTGAGCAGGAGCACAGTCATTTGCAAACATATCTGCTCACCAACTGCGAAGAAATTCTTCAATATGAGAGGTACATATATAAATATGTTTAACAATTATTATTTTTACAAGTTGTAATTTAAATCTTAATTAATTTTATTTATGTGTACAGGATTTTTATGGCTGAAAAGCGGTTCACTCATAGACACGCAACAGAAGAAGAACTTGAAGAACTGAAGCAGAGAGAATTTGCTGGTTGGATGCATGGTTATGTGAGTACTTTAACCCTTGTATATTAATCAGATGTTATAATAATCCTTAGAATATTGCTATAACATATTTTCTATTAATAGGTGTATGCTGCAATTGCCAGAGGTGAAACATTTGATGATTGGATACGCGAGATGGTATGTGGACCACAACATGTTGTGAAGTCATATCCGAGATTTTGTACTCGAGGATATGCATTCACAACTCAAAAGAGAAGACGTTCAAGTACAACTTATGATGCTGGTGTCTCGTCTGCATCTGGAGATGACGTGTACTACGGGAATATACGCGAAATTTTGGAGATCAAGTATCCGGGCATGGTTGGATTGCGGTGTACGGTTTTCTATTGTGATTGGTACGATAACACTGCAGATCGAGGCGTGAGAACAGATGCATTTGGTGTTACATCAGTACATTCGAGACGAAAGCTGCAATATTATGATCCTTTCATTCTTGCTTCGCAGGCCGATCAGGTAACTATATATATGTCAATTTATTCATAATGATTCTTGTCTGTATATTATTATTATTACTAATTTACATATAAATTTGTAATATTTTACAGGTTTGCTATATCAAGTATCCTCGAGTTAGGAGCAGAGATGATCCATGGGTTACTGTTACATCACTCAACCCGAGAGGGCGAGTTCAGGGAAGTTCTGATCAAGATCCACTACAACCAAGCACATCCGGAAACTTAAATGCAGCTGAAGATTTAGCAAACGCTGAGTTGGTAGTCGATTTAACCGACTTTGGAGAGGAAGCTGTAGTTCACGAAGAGGATGAACCTGTGATTGGAGAATTTCACCAAGATTCAGATTCAGATTCATCCGGTGATGACTCGGAATCTGAATAGAAACCAAGTCACGGGTTTTTTTTTTTTTTTTTTTTTTAGTTTTTCTGAGGAAATTCCGAGGAAATAAGGGGTAGTCGTCGGAATTTCCTCGGAAACTACCTTTGAACATTTCGGATTTGGGGTTTAGTTTTAGTGGCAAAAGTTTCCTCGGAATTTCCTCGGACATTTCCGAGGAAATTCCGAGGAAATAAGGGGTAGTCCTCGGAATTTCCTCGGAAACTACCTTTGTACATTTCGGATTTGGGGTTTAGTTTTCGTGGCAAAAGTTTCCTCGGAATTTCCTCGGAAATGTCCGAGGAAATTCCGAGGAAAATGGATAATTTGAACCGAAAACATCGTTCTACGATGAGAAATGAAAAACATACAACCACAAAACCTTTCCTAAGTGTCTTAAATTGATTTTAAGTTCAAATGTTAGTTTATTTTGAAATAATAAACATTTTTCCGATTGTATGAACGAAACTCATACACTTCAAGAGAAACACTTATACAGTTTAATAAACGGGAAAGACAATATTTGTAATCGATTTCTACTTTTTGTAATTGATGGTTTATCCACATCTTTAGATAAGATTCTCAATGTTATGCATTGGACAACTTTGGAATTGTGTAAGAAATGAACTAGGGTTCACAAATTTGATGTTTCCAAACCCTAAAATATGTTTTCCTCGGAATTGCCTCGGAAATTTCTGAGGAAATTCCGAGGAAAATTAAATAATATTGTCCAATAAGGGAACATGCAGAGCATATTCCCTTTTCCTCGGAATTTCCTCGGAATTTTTCGAGGAAATTCCGAGGAAAGTGGAATATGCTCTACACAAACTACGATATTTTGTCCGATTTATGCTAATTCCGAGGAAATTCCGACGAAGTTTTTTTATTTCGTCGGAATTTCCTCGGAATACCCATTACCGGGAAATTGAACCGCCAAAAATTTTCGCGAAAATCAAGTTTACTTATTCCGAGGAAATTCCGACGACCGGTTTCCTCGGAATATTGCGTGTCTATTTTACCCGAAACCTTTCTTCTTCCCCATTTCTCTTATCTCTCTCTCGAATTCCGGCGAACCTCTCCTCATTTCCTCCATTATTTCCGGTCAAACTTCTCTATCTCTCCCTCAAACCTATCCCTAAACATGTAAGATCATTATCCCTTTCTCTTTGGTTGTTTTTGTTATGTTTTTTGGATGAAATTGATGATTTTAGGTTTGATAGATTATTGTTTTTGGATTTAGATTTGTTAGGATTGTTAGGATTGTTAAGATTTAGGATTATATTGTTAGGATTGTTAGGATTATTAAGATTTAGGATTATATTGTTAGGATTGTGGATTGTTAGGTTTATAAATTTATTTTTAAGGTTTATAAAACGTTTTTTAATATTTATAAAACGTTTTTACTAATTATAAAACTTTTTTTATATTTATAAAACGTTTTTTACTATTTATAATACGTTTTTTATATTTATAAAACGTTTTTACTATTTATAATACGTTTTTTATATTTATAAAACGTTTTTACAATATATAAAACGTTTTTTATATTTATAAAACGTTTTTACTATTTAAAAAACGTTTTTTATATTTTAAAAATTATTTTTATATTAATAAAACGTTTTTATATTTATAAAACGTTTTCTATATTTTTAAAATGTTTTTATATATAGAACGATTTTTATATTTATACAAAGTTTTTTTAGTTATAAAACGATTTTTAATATTTATATTTATAAAAATCATTTGTATATTTATATTTGCCATTTTTAAAAACTATTTGTAAAACTTTGTTTTACAAATAGGTCTAGTGGCGAGAACCAAGCTAGACTTCGTCGTTCTGCACCACGAGGTCGTAGTGGTTCGTCCTCCCGCTCTCGAGCTTCTTCATCGTCTATGAACCAAGCTGCTGGGGAGTATGGTCAGCCTCTCGTTCCTCCGGTTGTTCCGGGAGTTATGCCTGTTGAACAGTTGGTTCAGCAGCCGGGTCGGGAACATCTTCTCGTTCTCACTCCGTATCCACAAGGCCCTCACCAAACTTGGTAAAACTTTTTTTTCTTTTTTATTTTAAATTTTATTTCATTATATTTTTTTATTCCTATTTTTCTTTTATCTTAGGTTTGACAGATCGGGGAACGGGATCAGCACCTTCATCAACCGGATGATGTACTCGACCCTCCAGAGGGGATATCCTACCTTCTTAAGTTTTCCTTTTGAGGAGCGGGAAATGTGGTTCCGTCAGTTTGCGGTAAATTTTAATTTTTTTAACTTATTTTGTAATCTTTAACATAATTTTTTTTACTAATTGTGTATTTTTCAGCAAGAATTCAACTGGAATTCTGATCAGACAGACTTCATCCGTCACCACTTCACCCACAAAGTCATGGATAATTATGGGAAGCAAATATATGAGTGGAAGCAGAAGTGGCACAAAGGAAAGACACCGAAATCGATTAACGAGACGGTGTGGGCGGAGTTGATACAACACTGGGAGAAGGAGACGTCCCAAGACCGATCGGTGACCAACTCTGGCAACCGAAAGAGCGAGCGTCGTGGGAAGGGCATGTTCAAGCACAACTTGGGTGCCCAGAGTATTCACACTCTCGGAGATCGAATGGTAAGTTAAATCTAATTTGTATTTCAAATCTTTAAACATTTTTATTTTAATTTTTAATGCATTTCTTACATTTTTTAGGCGGAAGAAAATGATGGTGTGCCGGTTGATGATCTCGCCCTAATGAGGATGGCGTATACCAACAAAAAGACCGGCGAGATTTCTGATGGTGTTGTGAGGGAGGTGATCGACCTGGTCCAAAGCCAGAAGGATGAAGAAGAGTTCCGCCTCTCTCAGCTTGTCTCTGATGAGGACGCCACTACTGCTGGTTCCAGCAACCTGTCTCGAGATCAAATAAACGAGCTCGTTGAATCGGTAAGAACTTCATTTTTATTTTTACTATATTTTTTTTTTATCTTTACTGCTACTAAAATCATTATGTTTTCTTTTCAGGCGGTTCCAAAGAGAAAAGGGCGTTTGTTCGGTTTGGGTCGTCGATCTCCGTCGGTTGCTTCTTCTTCATCGGTGCCCTTTGTTGATCCAGCAATTATGGAGCAACTACAGAACAAGGATGACCGGATCTCAGCATTGGAGACCCAGATGGCCGCCCAACAAGCTAAAGTGGACGCAGCAGAGAGGGCGAGTGCGCAAATGATGGAAATGATGAGACAGATGTTCCCCGACCGTTTTTAGTTTGTGTTTTTTTTTAATAAACTTGTTTAATGTTTTTCTTTTAATTTGTAAAACTTTTAATATTATAATATATGTTTTCTATTATTTGGGTTTAAATTTTATTTTTAAAAATTAAATTAAAAATACAAAATATATAAATTATATTATTTTAAAAAAATAATTTACGATTATTCCGAGGAAACACCTTCCTCGGAAAATTCCGACGAACAATTGTCCTCGGAAATTGCCGAGGAATATATTTCCCCGGAAATTTCCGAGGACATCATTTCCTCGGATATTTCCGACGAAATATATTCCTCGGAAATATCCGAGGAAGGTTTCCTCGGACATAAGTCCTCGGTAAGGGTATTTCCGAGGGTTTTTATTTCCTCGGACCTTTCCGAGGAAATGATTCCTCGGAATATCCGAGGAAACACTTCCTCGGAATTTCCGAGGCAATTCCGAGGAAATATCCTACGAAAATGTTCCTCGTAATTTCCTCGGAATGTCTGACGAAATTCCGAGGAAAAACATTTTTCCGACGAGATATTTCCGACGAACTCCTTCGTCGAAATACCGTCGGAATTGACGTATTCCGACGAAATTCCTACGAATTTGGCCGTCGGAATAACGCTGTTTTCTTGTAGTGCAACCACCATGATCTCTCACTACCTGGAATGGTGCCAAGACCGTGTTTATCACTAAATTCTTTGATGATGCAAATATTGAAGAGATGAGGAATTAATTTTGGACATTCTCTCATAAACCTACTGAAGCATTTAGAAGCTCTTGGGTCAGGTTTAAGAGATACAAAGAGGACTGTCCGAATCATAGTTTTACGGAGGATCAACTGTTGTGAATCTTCTGCAGGGGTCTTGATCTACGATATCACATAATGTTGGATCAGGCAAGCAAGAGAAACTTCGAGACCAAGTCCCTAGAGAAAATAAAGTGATTGATTGAGAAATTGATATCTAGCAAGAGTACCAAGAATATGAATATGCACAAGATGAAATCAGCTGAAATGGTTAGTGACAAGATCGTCGAGGTTTCGATGGTGAAACATGCTGCAGAGGAGGATGATAATCACATCAATGAAAGGTCTTTTCAGGACCATATTCAGAGGATGAAATCTAAGATGGAACGAGTCCTAGATATTCAGCAGATTATGAGTGCATACTTAAATCTGAGGCTGGATTTTGTCCACAAAGAGCTGATTGGAAATTTTGAAGCCTTGAATGCCATGTCATGAGGCTAAACACCCAAAGTTTTCAGACTGTAGAAGCTGTAAAGAAGCAAAAAACAATGGTTAAAGAGAAGGCGGAGGAAAGCAAGAGGCAACATGTTGATGCCATCTTAGTGTTAACTTGAAGAAAGAATGAAGCCAAAGATGAGTTTGGATTGAGTTTGGGTCTTGTACACATTTAGGGAAAGACCTCTGGAGATTGTTGGTCTAGGATTCAAGAGTGGTTTAAGGAGCTCAGAAGTGCCTGAAGAGTGTGCAAAGATAGGGTTTAAGTCCAGGAGGGACTTAGACATCATTTGGAGAGGTTTGAGCGATGGTGCAAAAATAGGACGACCCAAAGTACAGATGGTACGAAACCGTACGGACCGAGGTCAACCCAAACATGTTCTGATTTAACCTTTGCAGAAGCTTGAACAAGAAGTGCAAAATTAGGGCGAGGTACAAACAAGAGGTTCGTACCATCGACCGTACAGACGAAAGGTCGTACTACTTTACTCGGATCGACCAGAAATGAAGATGTGCAAACTTAGGGAGAAGAGAAGTTATCTGAGCTTGTGACCGTTGGAAATGGATAAGAGGGGAGCGTGAGCTGTTGATAACTGGAAAAGAGCTGGTCAAAAGGTGGTTTTACCTTTTGACCATGGACCACACAAGACTCCATCTTATTCATCCATTTCAAACTTGGGTGATCTGAACCATTCAAGTTTCCCTTGCCATATTTCCTTAACCAATGAAAGGCCATCACCAAGATTAGATTGACCAGCCCAAGATTCAATCCTAGACGTCCATACTTCAAGCAATTATCAGCCCTTAGATTTAGGTTTCTGATTTTTAGAAGCTGTAATAGCTTATAAATACTCTTGTATATTATTTGGATTAATGTTAAGCAAGTAAGGGGGTTTCCCCTCCTTCTTCTTCATGAAACCCAATCTCTCTAATCTCTTAATTTCTTCATAATCTCCTTAATCTAAACCGCCTACATACACCTCCATCAATCTCTCTCTCTCTCTCGAACAATTCAAGCTCTAATCACCCTGTTTGGGGTTTCCTTCACAAACAAAATCAGAGAACTCTCAAGATATTAAAAGATCGTACTTAGAAGATGACTTTGGGGAAGTGATTGAGCATGAGGAGCTAGAAGAAGGTGATTTTCTAGTCGAAGGCTTCATGACATTGGTAATAGTTTTGTAACATCTCAAGTTGTGATATAGTTAAAGGTTTAAGAGAATCGATTTGACTATGTCACCAAAGTGTGCTTACCTTTTTCGACACACATCCGTTTAGAACTCCAGATTAAGCGTGCTTATGATGGAGTAGTGAAAAGATATGTGACCTATCGGGAAGTGATTCGCGATACCGTGTGAGTGAGGCCAAAGCATGGGGAATGGTCATGTGGTGATTTCAGGGACAATAAACATGACTTTCGAGCCTTGGAAAATTAACGAACCACACGTCAGACATGATGGGGCCCACGGGCCGAGTGAGCAGGCATGGGAGGCCCATTTAACTGTGGGCGTTCGGGGCGTTACAAGTGGTATCAGAGGTGGTTAGCCATCTCCGGTCTGAGCTGAGAGGCGCCTTGAGACATGTCGTGGGGTGCAACGAGGACACTACGTTATTTGAGAGGGGTGAATTATAATATCCCGAGTTGTGATATAATTAAAGGTTTAAGAGAATTGATTTGACTACTTATATCACCAAAGTGCGTTTACCTTTTCTGGCACACATTTGTTTAGAAATCCAGGGTTAAGCGTGATATGTTGGAGTAGTGAAAAGATGGGTGACCTATCGGAAAGTGATTCACGATACAGTGGGAGTGAGGCCAAAGCACGAAGAAAGGTCATGTGGTGATTGCATGGATAGTAAACATGACTCTCGAGCCTTGGAAAATTATTGCACCATCCGTCAGACAGGATGGAGCCCATGGGCTGAGTGAGCGGGTGTGGGAGGCCCATTTAGCCGTGGGCAGTTGGGGCGTTACAGGTTATTGGTGTCGATTAACACCAGCTGAAACTGTCGATCGACATCGACATCAACAGAGTGTGTCGATCGACACTTTCAGCTGCTGTCGCTGTCGATCGACACAAAAAGAGAGTGTCAAGCGATACACATAGTGTCGCCAGTCGACACCATATGGACGAACATGAATCTGTCATGGATAAACATGCAACAAAAGAAAGAAGTCCACTGAAGAGAGTGAAATCTAGGAAACCCTATGTTCGAAAAACCTAGGGAGAGAAGCTAAGAATACTGAACTTGATGGATTTCACAAGAGAATGAAGATGGTTTCTAAGAATATATCTTTCGAGGATGCCTATCGCTAGTACAAACTAGTTAATTTCTCCAGAGAGAGCAAAGAGACAGATAAGGACATTGGGCTGCTGTTTAAAAAGGTCAGTTGTAAATCTAAGAAGATACTGAAGAATGACCAAGATCCTAGGAAGTTTCATGATTAGAATTTCCCCAAATGCCCTCCATGTTACTAGATATGCGGTCAACATCATGTCCAAAGACACTGCTGAGCTGTTATGATTAAAGGCGGAACCTTCTCAGGTAGTTTCACCTTCGTGGATAACACCAAGGAAAACTCAGTCGGCATGATCAAGAATGTTAAAGAAGAGATAGGGGATGCACTGTCCTTGGGGACTTTCATGCCGTGGAGATCAATCAAGTTGGAAATCCTCTCTTGTTTTTGGGGCTTGGTATTCACTAGATCAGATTCCTCTAGCAAATTTGAAACATAAAAGTATGTGTGTTTCTGGTTCCCTTCTCTCTCTTTGGCATCTATAGAAAAGATTGAGATAACTTCTTGAAAGATGCAGAGGGATACATACATTATCGATGACCCTCTATTTGCCTACACTTTGGCAATAGAAAAAAAGAAAAAGGAGAAAAAGAAGATGAACAAGACGGACTGCATCAGCGTGATTAATTCACTAGAAGAAAAAGATCCGGAGAAGAGAGAAAGAGGTAAGAAAGAGATTAGAGAAGATTGTATGTGTATTCAGATACTTGCTTGAGTAATAGTTCATGTGTCATTTGATCGATATTCCCAAGGTAAAAACTGCACCTTTTAATATGAAAGAAATGAGGTTAGTAGAGGGGTTAGTCAGACGATATTAGCTAATTTGTTGGCTAGATGGATTTGGTTGCTAAGTTAGGGTAAGGTATATAAAGTACCTATAAAATTGAAATTAATTTGATGTGTCTGCAACATTGTAGAGGTGATAGTAGTAATATGAAAAATTATGTGAACCCCTACGATTTCAAACTTTTTTCAGACACTGATATTCTTTGCTTGTGACAAAAAATGATAAGTCTGGGGGAGTTGATATACTATAGGTTTTACCAGTTTTAACCCATAGTATATATATTTTTAGATACTACTATATATGTTTAGAGTCAGTTTTAGAGTGTTTTCATATTCAGGTATGTTTTAGAGAACTTTGGAGATTCTAGATATTTTTAAGATGAATAACTTCGCAAACACGTCAGAAGTTTAGCTCTGGATGGAGATCTTTCTGCGGCGCGATTAAGCTCAGCCTTTGAGACAAGATAGATCTTTGAGTTAATTTTCCAATGCCACCGGTTTGAGGTTCAACTAACAGTTAGATCTAATGTTATGCCAATTTTACAGAAGAGTGGTATGTCTGCCTCGCGAGAGGAAGCTGTCGAGATTGAGAAAGAGTGTCATCGACACAAATCTCTTGGTATTGATCAACACTGATTCCATATGACTGGACGAGTCTATTTTAGGACCGAATAAGGCCCATAAGTCACCACAAGTTACCAGAATGCATGTGGTTGACATGAAACCTTATTTATGTGTGTTTCTAACCCATTGTTGACGGCTACGCTTTCTATACATTCTTTTATTCATTGTTTTACGGTTTACAAAAAATCAATTCTCCTTTAGAGATTGATTGGAACTCTTTTGGTTTTATCTTTGTTTTCTTTATATGTTATTCAAAGTATGGCTTGTGTTATTGCTTTCATGTGTGAGTAATTCTCTTGTTAAATTTAGTGATTTCATGTTCTTAATGTCAATTGATAATTGATCATGATTGCTAAGGTTTCTACTGATTATTACACCATGGTAGCTTGTAATATTAGGATCTAGAGTAGTTGGAAAAGCACGAGAGTGTGTCTTATTATTTGAACCTAGAATAATATTACAATTGAGAGGCACATGAGTGCAATCAATTAACGGAACCCAACTCCGCTGGATATATACATATGCGCATACGACAATTGGTCTAGGGTTTAGTACAACATTATTGAGTTTTACGTTAATGCTTTTCTAAATAAGTGTCGATCGACACTAAACCATCGGTATCAATCGATACTCTTCTTGAATTCGCACACGGGAGTTAGAATCACATGATTTAGACATCTGATTAGTGATTGCATGCGAGAACTAGATTACTTGCTTATTGAATTCGAGTTCTAGAATTGAGCCTAATTAAGTCCTTAGCATCCTTGATTTATGTTTTGAATTTCTTGATTGATAAATCTCTAGATTTAGCGTTTCTTCCTTATCATTTTTAACAACTCTTCCTTATCATTTTTTAACAACTCTTCCTTATCATTTACAACTGTTCTATTACTCATTTCTTATTTACTCTTTTTATATTGTTTACCTAACTTGATCTGAAACTCAAGTCTATTGTGTGAAAGATAGAGTCTCTGTAGATTCAATCCTCAAGTACTACATCAAACCTCTTATTTGAGAGAATATCTTGAAAGTTAATTTGAGCATATCAATAACTCGCTTCCACTAGTTAGTAATAAAAAGTGATGCCCTCTTTTAATGGACCTCATCTTGTAATCGGTTGTTGTCATGTCCAGAGGCTCTCACTATACTTGTAAATGGAGGTGGTGTTATGAAAGGAGAGCGGCTGGTTCCACTTCCTCACTTGAGATCTTGCTGCGCCTCACATTCCATGCTCCATCTGCAAGAGTAGATGAGACTACAAAGAGGTCTGAGGTAATTTATCCCTCTTTGAAGGAGGTGACACTTTCACCAAAGAAGGCAGGAGGAAGACAGACAATGAAACATATGTTCACCGTTGTCTTGATGTTAGCTGGAGAAGAAGGGAATCCCGTTTTAGCCAAGGAAGCTACATCAATCGCTATCAGGTCTCTGACCGAAAAACGTTGACTGCTTTGAGCACTGGGACAAAATTTATACGAATAATCCAGAAGCTAATGTTTCTCTTCTTAAGAAGCTTGTCGAAGAATGGAAAAATCATTCCTCAGGCTATCAACATCACCATCAACTGACACTTTCACTGTTCAAACTACGAAGAACTTGAAGGAGGAGCCTATTGTTCGCTTTACAAAGAAGCCGACAAGTACTAATGACGGATCTCAGGGAGACTCTCCATGTAACACCCCGACCGCCCATGGCTAATGGACCTCCCACGCCCTCTCATTCGTCTTGTGAGCCCCATTCCGTGCGACAGACGATGTGTTAAATTTTTGGAGGTAAAAATCATTTTTACTGTCCTTGCAATCACCACATGAACTATCCTCGAATTTTGGCCTCCTCACACGGTATCATGAATCACTTCCCGAGAGGTTACATATCATTCATCTTCTTTAGAGAAAGCACACTTAACTCTGGAGTTTTAAAAAAATGTGTGACAGAAAAGGTAAGTGGACTTTGGTGACATAGTTAGCAAAATCAACAAATTTAAGTCTTCCATATATATCAGAAATCGAGATATTACAATTCACGCCCACTCACAGAGCCCAACGTTCTTGTTGCGCACCACAATAGGTCTCAAACCGCCTCTCAGATCCTAACCAAGATGGCTAAACAGCTCTGATTCCACTTGTAATGCCCCAACCGCCCATGGCTAATGGGCTTCCCACGCTCGATCTCTCAGCCCATGGGCCCATTTTGTGTGACAGCAGGTGCGTTAGTTTTTCCAAGGCTCAAAATGCTTACTGAAACTTAAACCAACACATGACCTTTCCCCTTGCTTTGGCCTCACTCACCCGGCATCACAAATCACTTCCTGAAAGGTCACCCATCTTTTCACTATTCAAGCATAAGCACGCTTAACCCTGGAGTTCTAAACGAATGTGTGACGGAAAAGGTAAGTTCACTTTGGTGACATAGGTAGCCAAATCAACTTTCTTAAACCTTTCTATATACCACAAACCGGGATGTTACAATTCATCCCCTCTATTAGAATGCAATGTCTTCGTTGTGCCTCTGGATCATTATCCATGTTAGTGTGAGCTCTCACAGACTCCACACTCGTCTGGATTCGGCTCTGATACCACTTGTATCGCTCTGAATGCCCACAACTAATGGACATCCCACGCCCGTCCACTCGGCCCGTGGACCTCATTTCGTGCGACAGGCGGTGCACTAAATTTTCAGAGGCTCAGAATCATTGTTTACTGTCCCTGCAATCACCACATGACATTTCTCCATATTTTATCCTCACTCACACAGTATCACAAATCACTTCCCTATAGGTCACTCAACGGATATGTGACGGAAAAGGTAAACGCATTTTAATGACATAGATAGCCAAATCAAATCTTTCAAATATTTTCATATATATCAGAAATCGGGATGTTACACTCCTGTGCAAAGGCGGCTTCAAAATGACACCTATTACTATTGTGGTTCTAGCGGCTACCGGAGCTGATGCTGGAATTGCTGCTGTTGTACTTGTTTTTTCATTCCAGTAGATTAACGTAATCGCAGTTGGAAATGGTGTCCTTCTTATTTGTTCTATATAAAATAATAATCTTAAGTTTAGAAACATCGTATTCTTAACAAATCATGTATAAATAATAACGAGACTGAATCAAAATAAAAATTAAAAAATATTAACATATCTCTATTTGATTCACAAAATATATCATTACAAGATTTGTAAAAAATCTAAAACTTTATTACAATTAATTTGCCAAATTAATTTATATAAATCACACATAGAACATTTACCACTATCTCAAACCTAACTATTTTTTAGAGATCTCTATTATATATTGAAAAATACAAACAAAATTTATTTGAATGTGTTCTTGTATAATATAGGAAAAATAACATTTCTCTATTATAGAGGAACACATTAAAGCAAATACTTCATCTCTATTTTCATCTATAATATAAATCTATAAAATATAGGTGAGCTAGAAATACTCTTAAACTAAGAAAATTAGTGCAACATACATTTCCGAATATTATATTTCAAATTTCAAACCATAGCATACAAATTAACAATTAAATGAAAACTACTTTCAAATAAAATATATTCAATAGCAAAGATATTATCAAATATTTTTGAAATTATTTACACACATAAATAAATAAATATTATGCTCAACATTTATGAAAATAGGAGTTATTTATAAATAATGTCGGTTTCCGTTAGACTAAAACTTATCAATACTAATTCTAGGGTTTGGAAGCACGGAATCTAGTTCTAATTTAAAATTGTACTAAAATTTATCAACACTAATTCAAGGCTTTCAATTTTCAAAGCCTTGGCGTAGTATTAAATCATGTTTAATCACCTCAGTAATCTATACTATTATTTGTAAAGTGAATTTTTGCATTGAGCTCTCACGTTAAAAGGTAAAGTCTTTAAGATACTTAATGAATTTTATATATAATTTTAAGAAGAATTTATATTAATAATATTAAATTTATATGTTATTTGGATGATTGATTATAAAATAATAGAATAAAATTATCAAAAATAAAATAATGTTTAAAAAATAAATATAACCTTTATATATATTGTGTTGATATCTGGGAATAATATGTATTATTATAAATTTTTAAAGTAAGATATAAAACAATTTATTGTTAATTATTAATGAAAAAACATTTGTATGAAGATATTTACTAAAATATTTCTAATAAGTGAATGTTTAAAAAATTTCAACACAATTTAAGTATATTTATTTTGATAAAAAGCTTTGAAAAGCTTTGTCATATACAAACTATTTGACGTTTGATTTAAACTTTTTGAGAACATGAATAATAACTTATCATGTTGGTTTTAAATTAATAAGACATCAACTAACAAATAGTCATAACAACAACATTTCCGCATAGGCAGGCAAAATACCTAGTTGTTATACTATAAAGTAAATCCAATATTGCTTAACTCTAGAGTTCTAAAGGAATGTATGACGAAAAAGGTAAGCGCACTTGGGTGACATAGTTAGCCAAATAATTTTTTTCAGTCTTTTCATATATTCTAGAAATTAGGATGTTACAATTCACCCCCACTCACAGAGCGCATCATCCTTGTTTCGCACCACAACAGGTCCCAAAATGCCTCTCGGGTCAAAAAAGATGGCTAACCAGCTCTTATACCACCTGTAACACCCCAACCACCCATGGCTGATGGGCTTCCCATGCTCGATCTCTCGGGCCATGGGCCCATTTCGTGTGACAGTAGGTGCGCTAGTTTTTCCAAGGATCGAAATGTTTACTGACCCTTAATCAATACATGACATTTCCCCTCGCTTTGGCCTCACTCACCCGGTATCGCAAATCACTTCATGAAACGTCACCTATCCTTTCACTACTCAAGCATAAGCACACTTAACCCTGAAGTTCTAAACGAATCTATGACAGAAAAGGTAAGTGCACTTTGGTGACATAGATAGCCAAATCAGTTTTCTTAAACTTTTCTATATACCACAAACTGGGATGTTACAATTTATCCTCTCTAAAAGAACGCAATGTCCCGTTGTGCCCCTGGATCATTACCCATGTTAGTGTGAGCTCTCACAGACTCCTCACTCGTCTGGGTTCAGCTCTGATACCATTTGTACCGCCCGGACTGCCGACAAATAATGGACCTCCCACGCCCGTTCACTCAGCCCGTGGACCCTATTTCGTGCGACAGGCGGTGCACTAAATTTTCGGAGGCTCGGAATTATTGTTTACTGTCCCTACAATCACTACATGACCTTTCCCCGTGTTTTGTCCTCACTCACACAATATCACAAATCACTTCCCGATAGATCACTCAACGGATGTGTACGGAAAAAGTAAACACATTTTAGTGACATAGATAGTCAAATCAGTTCTTCTAAATCTTTTTTATATATATCAGAAATCGGTATGTTATACTTCAAAATGACACCTATTACTGCTGTGACCGGAGCTGATGCCGGAGTTGCTGCTGCTGTACTTGTTGTATCATTCGAGTAGATTAACGTAATCGCAATTAGAAATGGTGTCCTTCTTGTTTGTTCTATATAAAATATATTCAATAGAAAATGTATTTTCAAATATTTTAGAAATTAGCTACACCTATATAAATAAATTTTATGCTCAACATTTATGAAAATAGAAGTTATTTCTAAATAATGTCGGTTTCCGTTAGAGTAAGATTTATCAATACTAATTCTAGACTTCTGAAGCATGGAATCTAGTTCTAATTTAAAATTGTACTAAAATTTATCAACACTAATTCAAGGCTATCAATTTTCAAAGCCTCGTCTTAGTATTAAATCATGTTTAATCACCTCGGTATTCTATACTATTATTTGCGAAATGAATCTTCGCATCGAGCTCTCACGTTAAAAGGTAAAGTGTTTAAAGCCTTTGATATCCTTAACGAAATTTATATTGAATTAAGAACGAATTTATATTAATAATATTAAATTTATATGTTATTTAGATGATTGATTATAAAAATATATAATAAAATTTATATGCTCAACATTTATGAAAATAGAAGTTATTTATAAATAATGTCGGTTTCCATTAAACAATATAATTTTTAGGCTTTCAAAGCATGGAATATAGTTCTAACTTAAAATTGTACCAAAATTTATCAACAGTAATTCTAGGCTTTCAATTTTCAAAGCCGCGGCTCAGTATTAAATCATGTTTAATCAGTTTTGTAATCTATACTATTATATGTGAAGTAATTTTTTGTTTCGAGTTTTCACGTTAAAAGTTATAGTTGATAAAGTCAGTGATATTATATCTTGAAATAATATTTAGTATTTATAAAAAGATATAGAACAAGATAATTTGGTTGTCACCATTGGCCATACCATTAAAATATTAAATTAACAAGATAATTAAACCAGATGATTGAACCGAAATTGATTAAACCGGATACATAACACAGCAAGATGTCACACATTTGGAAATGACAATAGCAAACTTACATTGAAAACCACAAAAGGAAAAGAAAAAGACAGTAGTAAACTCAGCGTAACTCAGTGTTACTTTATTATTTTGTTTTAGACGAAGAGAAATCAACAAAGACGTAAATCAATAGTAGATTCTTTCACACAACTTAAGATTGGTAATTTTCTCGCTTATATTACTGATCTTTTGTGATCAGTCAGTATGATGAAGCATCATTATTGGCCTTGCGCCTTTTCAACTCGTGAGAGAGACCATGTGCAAACCTGCATGAGCAAATCTTTAAGCGATGGGAATTATTACAAACCCAAGACACCCTTATTAACAAGGTTTGAAACTTTGAATCACCTGATGAGTTCGTCTTTATAGGTTGTTTTGGGCTCCTTAATAGGTTCATATTTAAAAGTGTCCAGGTTCATACGTGAAACCTCGCTGTTGAGTAAATCCTTTCCAATCTTCTCAAGATTTTTCAAGTTGGCCTCCGTTGCAAGATCCATGGAGACATCGTCTTCGTTCAATGTATCGACCTGAGGAGATAGATAAACAAAATCTTGTAAATACAAACATAACCTACAAGATTTGAGAAAACGATTCTGCACATATATAAATGTTTAAAGTATAGCTCGTACGTCGATTCTGAGGTAATTATCCTCGGCACTTAGGGCTTGGAACAGAACCGAGGTGTGGTATTGGGCCACGCCCCGGCCTGATTCAAAGATAACGTCTAATAAAGGAGTCGTTCTATCTTTGGCGTCGAACATCCAAGATAACACTCCCCATTTAGAAGCATCGAGGGCGTTGTACGTCTTCTTAGGACATGTTGATCCTGTCCCTATGGAAATCACAAGAAACTTGTCATACCGTAATGGTCCTATGCCCTCCATTCCACCCCCATTCGCCTCTTTAGCTCTCCTAGACATAGCAGACATACCCACCAGAGTCTACAAATTAAAATAAAACCCCAAATTAAACAACAACATAAACATTAAGAGAATTAACTGATGATATTTTTCTTTTTGAAATCATGCTCTTCCAACTCAAATCAATTGGTAATTGATGGATTGACTCATAATTCTTATATGTTTCTCTAGAAATATCTCTACTTCCAATATGGGAGACATATATATCCCATCATCTCCGAAATATCACTACAAGATGGACTATTATTTATAATGAGGGAAATTGTCTATCGGGTGATATTGTTCTTTAAAGCCAATTGACATTGAATAGATTGACCAAGAAACCTTAATTATAATTATTCTAGAAATATATTAGTTTCCAATACTATTGAAAAAAAGGGGGTCGTGTTTTACAGGGTTATTAGCAGCAACACCACCGTCGATGAGGTTAAACTCTGTCTTGTTATCTAAACTGGAAAATTGATGAGGAGGTAAAACAGTAGGAGCAGCTGATGTGGCAAGACAAATGTCTGATAACTTGACATTCAAGCTAGGTTGACCCTTCACCTTAAACAACAAGTAAAAAAAGTAAATAAACAAAAATACGATCAGATTGCTTTCAAGATTAGATTTTCAGTCTCTGTGTTAAAAAAAAAAAAAAAATTCAATGGAGAAGGAACCTCGAAAGAGGAGAAGATAACTGGTTCAAGATTCTTAATGTCGAAGGCAGGTATAACAATGTTTGTGAGTGTATCGTCAAGTTTTTTATCTCCAAGAAGTTCTGGCTCTGCTAGTCGAGTTCGCAGATACTTTCCGTCGTATTTTGGATAACGAAGGATTCTGCGAACACGCGATAGCCAAGAATACCAACCTCTGTTTTAAAACAAAAGAATTAGAATATCTGCAAGTGATCCTCATCTTCTTTTAAAAATGTTTATTGTTTAGACGTTTATAAATTTTCTTACCCAACGGGAAATATCTTAGGACACTCATCAAAGTAAAACGGAACAATATCTTTGGCTTCAAAAAGAGGCTGAGAAGAACCCTTGTCTTTTGGTGCAGTCAACATGGCCGTTACAAGGCCCCCTGTGCTGGTTCCAGCTATGACGTCAAAATAGTGCGCTATCCTCGCGTCTTTTCCATCGATAGCCTGTTTATATCAAAATCATGAGTTCATTATTAAGAATCAAATTGTTTCAAGATCATAAATAAATGCAACTCATGGGCTTTCAAAAACATTACAAAACAAAACTCAATATACACAGTCTTATGTTATATGCATATGAGCTAACGACACTTGATATAACCTGAAGTTGTTCTTCGAGGTAAGCAAGGATGATTCCGGGGATGACTCCTCGAACTCCGCCACCGTCGATGCTAAGGATGGTTACTCGTTTCCCAAGCGATGGTGGTATGTTTTTCCTGAACTCGTATTTTGCCATTGATGGTTTTGTTTTTCTCTTCTTTTTTTTTTCTTTCTCTCAAATGATAATTGGGTAACTCCAAGATGAGTGTGGGAGAACATTCAAATATTTACATATATATATATAGGAACAAATCGATATAAACATAACTAAAATGCAAAACATTTTGGTTTTATAAAATAAAGACTTCTTGGTTTTATAAAAAAAAAAGACTTGTACAGTTTTATGGAAAAGTCCAAATATATTTATATTTTTACAAGGCATAACATACTATTTGCAAAATTTATTACTTACCTGTGTATATACATAATTTAAATGCATGATTTCGACTGTTCTTTGTTTAATTAATAAACAAAGTATTTTTGGTGTAGTAAAAAAAGAGACTTTTCTAGTTTAATCAGAAAAGAAGTCTTCTCTTCTATCTTTTTTTTTTCAAAGAAAACTACAAATAAGAAATAAACTTAAGATTTACAATGTATTTACAAGTCTATGTCATTGAAGTAATTAATAAACTTGACTTGAAGTATATTCTTTGTATTTTTCTTTATTATAAAATTGTTTCTTAAATCTATTAAGAAAGACTAGAGATCTTCAACTTTATCATTATTTTAATCCAAAATAATATATAAAATAATATTATTTTATTACAAAAATAAAAACTTATTTATTTTTAAATTTCGAATAACTAATATAATAAATTTAATAAATAAAAATTATTTGAAAACTTATATAAAATATATTATTTATACAACTTATATATATTATTCTTTAAATATATGTATATATGTGCATATAACGGATTGAGTCGGATATCCATTCCTAAATTTATTAGTATTTGTGATTTGTTTTATTTCTTATGGATATTGTATTTTAGTATTTTCTTTGCTTCGTAGAGTTATAGATATCTGGATTTTTCGGTTCGAATCACAAAAGATAATTAATCGAATCAAAATTTATGGATATTTTTTCCAGCATTACTCATAAGTAGATGGTGATAGCTTGGGATGTTGGTTTGTTATTTATTGACATGTTAAAATATTTTTTTGTTGTAAATCAATTTGTTAATAATAATAATTTATATTTTATTTCACGGTATTATATATTGATTAAAATTTATAAATTTTATATATTTTACGTGTAAATTTGTTATATTTTGTAATATATTTATTGATTTTGAGTATTTATATAATTTATGTGTGACAATACGTTTAAGTTAACATCACATATTTACTATGTCAATATTAGTTACTATTATATTAATTTTATCGAATATTTCAGTTATATATATATTATGTATTTATTTTTTGAATATACCCTCGTTAGATATAAATAGTAAATAATTTTGTTTTGTTTTGTAAGCAATTTTTCTAATATTTCGTTGTTTTTTTCTGTTGGCTAGCCACCCAAGGGTATGAAATTAAAACATTCCATACATCATTGTAGGCCATATTGTGAGTTAGACGCAAAGAGGAAACCAGAAAAATTATCAAACCTTTGTTGGTTCTATGATAGAGGTTTCTTGGGATAAATGAGTATAGTATTGAGTTTTTAGTATTTTTAGTGTTGTGGTTGGTAAAAAAGGACAAATAGATTTCTTATTTTTATGGTAAGAGAGAGAGAGAGTATTTATTTGGTAATAGAGAGAGAGAGAAGTTTTTTTTTTTGTTTTGTAAAAGAGACTAAGAGAGAGATTTATCTTCTTAGCTGCAACAAGCATCTATAGATTTTAGATTGCCAAACTCGTTTTGTATGAATAACTCGAATAAGAACACAACTATTTTATTAATCTCTCTTATGAAAAACTATCTCAAAAACCTTAAGCACTCAATCTCTCACAACTCTCTTATTATGCCACAACTTAGCATCTCATTATATATTAATCTAAAACTTCTAAACTCATTAGGTATAAGATATTTCCTAATCCTTTTAGATAACCATAATATGGTAAGATTAGGAAGCTTGTAACTAAAACTATCTTCAAGCTTAATCCAACATCCGTCCCTTTAAATTTGAAGTTCTTCGTCTCCATGTCTTTCATGCCAATAATCTCTCTCATCTCCTTGAACCGAATTCGTCCTAGGGCTTTCATAAGGATGTCAGCCTTTTGTTTTTCTCCGGGAACATGCTCTACTTCCACCTTTTCATTTTCCGCACACTCCCGTATAAAATGGTATCTTTTGTGTATATGCTTACTTCTACCATGGAACACCGGGTTCTTTGTCCATGTAATTGCAGATTGGTTATCAATCCTTATTACCACCTTTTCACACGATCGACATGTGATCTCACTTAGTAAATCTTGCAACCAGATTGCTTGTCTTGACAGTTTCTGTCCCTGCCATAAATTCAGCTTCACAAGAATATAATGCAATTGTATCTTGTTTCTCCGAGCACCACGAGATTGGACTCTCTCCAAGATATAAAAATATGGCATGTCGTATTCCCGTCGTCTGGAGTGGAGACAAAACTATTGCTCACTGTATCCAATAAGTCTTGGTATCTTTGATGTTGAACGTTCGAACGTTAACCCAAACGTAATGCTCCCACGTACATATCGTTGAATCTGTTTCAATGCAACTCCATGTAATTCTTTCGGACTTTTGATATAACGACTCAAAACTCCCACACTAAAAGCGAGATCAGACCGTGTGTGGAGAACATAACGCAGGCATCCTATGTTCTTCCTGAACTTTGTAGCATCTATCTCTCTCTCGTTTTGTGCTTTAGATAACTTCAGACCTTGCTCCAGTGGCGTTTTCACTGGATTGCACTTGTCCATTCCATCTTCTTCCAATATCTTTGTTGCATATCCTCTCTGTACTAGTGTTATTCCATTCTCGTGTTGGCATACCTCTATACCAATATAGTACGTTAGTTTGCCTAGATGACTCATCTCGAATGTTATCGCCATTTTCTCTTTAAACTCCTTAATAAGTTTGATGCTTGTACCAGTTTCAACCAGGTCGTCTACGTATACTGCAACGATAAGTAACTCGCTACCTACTGACTTGTGATAAACCGATGGTTCTTTTGAACACTTCTTGAACTGTAGTTCGTAGAGGATTTGATTGAGTTTGTTGTTCCACGTTCTCGGTGCTTGTCTCAAGCCATATAACGCCTTATTAAGCTTATAGAATTTGTTTTCTTCTCCCTTTTCCTCAAAGTCTTCTGGTTGTGTTACGTAGACGATCTCCTTCAATTCTCCATGTAGGAATGCGGTTTTGACATCAAGATGGTGCACTTCCCATCCGTGTGTCGTAGAAAGATTAACGAGAAGTCTTATTGTCTCAAGTCTCGCTACAGGCGCGGATACCACATCGAAGTCAATTCCATGACGTTGTGCGTATCCTTTTGCAACAAGTCGTGATTTGTATTTGTTGATACTGCTATTGGAGTTAAATTTAATCTTGAAAACCCACTTCAAACCGATCGGTTTTGCTCCGTATGGTAGGTCAACAACTAGTATCCATGTATTATTCTTCTCGATAGAGGTTATTTCATCCTCACAAGCTCGTGTCCACTCTCTTGACTGCTTTGTCTCCTCAAATTTTCTTGGCTTGTTGTTTAAGTACATTAAGAACTCTTTTCCAAGTTCTTCAGCCAGTATTATGTAGTCATGAAGATATTTGGGGTTGACACGTTCTCTTTCTGATCTTCTCAGGTTTTGTTGCTCAGGTTCTGCGATTTATTCTTTGTCAAGTTCAGATTCTTCACTTTCAATAATCTGCTTATCATCGACTCATTGTTCTATACGAGGTTGTTTTTCTTGTTCACGATTGATTACGCCATGATTCCCAAAACATCAAAGGGTTATCACAAAATTCCTTCATTATGCAACTCTGTTTTATCTCTGTTCCAGTTCCATCCCTTTGTTTTATCGAACACAACATCTCAACTCACAATTATTCTCCGAGTGTGCGGATCATACAAGCGATATGATTTTCATCCCGGCTCTGTTCCTAGATGTATCAGCATAAGAGTTTGATCATCAACTCTTTAACAGTTTAGCATCTATCTTCGCGTATGCTATGCATCCAAAGACTCATAAATGTTGAATACTTGGCCTCTTGCTCTGAAATTCTTCATACGGTGTTTTCTGTTTAAGCGCTCTTGTAGCTACTTTGGTTAACAAATATGTGGAGTGTCGTATTGCTTCTCCCCAAAGATAGTTTTGTATATGTATGTGCTTCAAAATACTTCTTGCCATCTCCAATAAAGTTCGATTTCTTCGCTCAACTACACCGTTCTGTTGAGGTGTATATGGTGCGGTAAGATGTCACTTTATGCCATAGCTATCACAATACATGTTGAACTCATGAGATACAAGCTCACCTCCTCTATCTATTCTGAGAGTCATGATCGTCTCCCCTGTTTCTTGTTCTATTAAATACTTCAGCTTTTTAAATTTGTTTAATGCTTCATTCTTCCCTTTAAACAACATTGTCCACATGTATCTAGTATGATCGTCAATAACCACAAATATGTATTTGTTGTCAGAAGTTGTGCTAAGTATTATGGGTCCACACAAGTCTCCATGAAGAAGCTCGAGTGTCTTCTTTGCTCAATATGAAGTAGCTTTGGGAAAACTATGTCTTGCTTGTTTGCCAAGTAAACACGAACCACATACCTCTTTCTCTATGTTCATACTCAGAATTCCAAGCACAAGTTCCTTATGTATCATCGCTTTTAAACTCTCAAATTTTATGTGACCCAAGCGTGCGTGCCACCTTTTTGAATCAATATTTGGGAAGTATCTTCGATCTCCAGTCATATGGTTGCTTGCGCCATTATCAAGGTACCATATATTTTCTCCTCCAATATTTGTTTCATACTTCTCGGGCGCTATATTTTTCTCATTCAGAAACACTGCTTCATGCATCATTAGCGCATCCCCCTCTTGTGTCTCAGTGTTATCATTTTCTTGAGCCTCTTGGAGTTTAAGTTGACGATCTGGACATGACGCAGCAAAGTGGCTGATCTTATCGCATCTAAAGAAGGTTATCCTCGACGCATCTCTCCCTCCATTGAAGTGGCCACGACCTCTCCCTCGATAATAGTATCGTCCGCCATGGCCTTTTCCTTGATATGTATTTCTATAATAATCTCGGTTTGCTTGTTCTTGTGGAAAACGGTTAGAGTGCTCATTCATCGATCTATTTGTTTGACTGCTTGTCCCTCTGTGTTGACATACATCAACTTACTCTGGTCTTCATCTACTTCCTCCTCATCGTATATTTGTTCCTCGTAAGCCTTCAGAAAATCCGTAATGTCCTCAAAACTTGTTGCATTGAGATCAAGCACTTGTTGAAGAGATGCCACTATATGTATATACTTCTTCCGAGGGAGACTTTTGAGAAATTTTTTAACAACCTTTGTTTCTTCAATGTTTACTCATAATGCAGCAGACTTTGATGCAAGTTCTGATAATTTTCCTCCGAAGTCATTGATGCTCTTTGAATCTTTCATCTTTAAGCGATCAAATTCATTCATCAAGGTCTGTAGTCTAGCTTCTTTTACTCTTTCTGCTCCAACATGTTTTGTTTTAATGGCTTCCCATACTTGTCTAACTGAATCGAGTTCTCCTACTTGCAATATGAGGCTCTCGAGTATCGACTGAAACAACAAAGCTAAAGCCATGTCATTCTTATCGTCATTCACTGTTTCAGCTTCGATTTTTTCCCAAACCTTTTGCACTCTAAGCGTAATCTTCATCCTCATAGTCCATACAGTATAGTTCGTTGAATTAAGCATGAGACATTGGATTGATGAAGGTCCCCCTACTTCTTTAAACTTCCCAATCTCTGGTACGATATCACTCATGATCTCTCAAAGCTCTGATACCAAATATAGATTTTAGATTGCCAAACTCGTTCTGTATGAATAACTCGAATAAGAACACAACTCTTTTATTAATCTCTCTTAAGGGAAACTATCTCAAAAACCTTAAGCACTCAATCTCTCACAACTCTTTTATTATGCTACAACTTAGTATCTCATTATATATTAATCTAAAACTCCTAAACTCATTAGGTATTAGATATTTCCTAATCCTTTTAGATAATCATAACATGGTAGGATTAGGAAGCTTGTAACTTAAGCTATCTTCACTCGACGGTCCGTTCCGTTTACGCCAGTGACTGCTCCACTCGACCCGAATCTTAACCCAGTTGCATTTGACTTACCTGAATCCAATCCGAGTTTCGTAACACCAAACCCGAAGTTTCTACTTCATGGATCATTCACCATGTTCAGCTCACTGGTCTTAAACCAAACACATTGTATCAATACTGATGCGGAGATCCTTCTTTATCAGCAATGAGAAAAGAGTATTACTTCAGGACAATGCCTAAGTCTACATCAGAGAGTAATCCGCACATAATCGTTGTGGCTAGAGATTTGAGTATTACTTATAATACATCAACAGTTTTGACTCACATTCTCTCTAACCATCCTGATCTTGTGGTCTTAATTGGAGATTTCACCTATGCTGATACTTACTCGCGAATAAGACCAAAACTAGATTGCAGTTCTTGTTAGTGTGACCAGAACAGTACCAGTTTTGATTGTGATTCTTGTTAAAATGGTAAAGAAACCTATCAGCCTCGCTGGGATTACTGGTAAATCAAGATTCTTCTCTAGTGGGTGTGAATCTGTTGGTGGTTTAATCAAGGACTTGTGATGACAGGTTCATGGAACCACTCACAGCTAATGTTCCAAACGTGATGGTAGCAGGAGAGCACGAGATTGAGCCGCAGACTGATGGTAATCTGACATTCATTGCATGCAGTTCAAGTGAAAAAATTTGGGTATTAAAAAGCTTAATGAAACTTAGTTGAGGTATTTTTATGGAATTTTCTCATTTTGTTTTTGTTTTACACAAACAAACTATGAACCAACTCATAACCGGTTCTAGTGTACCAGTATTAACCAGATGATTATTATAGTAAATTTCTTAAACCGATTTATTTTTCTTACTTTCGGATTTTTAGGTGAAGAATGAAACGCATGCATTGTGGATCTGGAACCGGGATCAAAACTTGTACTATCTCGCTGGAGACGTCATATATATTGTACGTCAGCCTGACACCTGCTCAGTTTATAACTTAACAAAGTAGTTAAACCGGTAGATTTTGTAATGGTTTACTTAGCTTGGAACTTAGATAATTGTTAGAACTACAAGGGATCTGTATATTTATCAATTCTTCACTGATACCTTTTATGGATAAAATTTTTCATCATACTCAAGATTCGCATTCTCTTCAAACGAAAACTGTTCTTTTTCGCCATTGTACTATAACTTCAGTGCAAGAGGAGCTCATTTCATTGTACTCAATGCCTACACACCACATGATTACTCATGTAAATTTTCTCCATGTTTTTATCTTTCTTTCTTTGGGTTTAGAATTAATTTTAAATGGCTATTTTTTCTCCTTGGCAGCTGATCAGTATATTTGGCTAGAAAGTGACCTGAGAAAGATAAATAGATCAGAAATTCCATGGGTGGTTGCAACTTGGAGTCTTCCTTGTTACAGCACATTCAAAGAAGCTGAATCATGAGGATTAACCTTGAAGACTTGCTCTTTAGCTACCAAGTTGATATTGTCTTTAATAGTCAGGTATGGTTCTAGGCTTCTCGTGTTTCTTTGTTTCTAGGGTTTGTGTTCTTTTCACTAATTACCACAAAAAAACATGAATTAGGTTGATGCCTATGAAAGATCAAACAGAGTCTACAACTACACGTTAAACCAATGTGGCCCGATTTATATGAAATAACTCTGTGGACCAAGTCAGAACCGGTTCTAGTGTACCAATATTAACCAGATGATTATTATAGTAAATTTTTTAAGCCGATTTATTTTTCTTACTTATCGGCTTTTCTAGGTGAAGGACGAAACGCATGCATTGTGGTGAAACCGGTAGATTTTGTAATGGTTTACTTAGCTTGGAACTTAGATAATTCGTTAGAACTACAAGGGATCTGTATATTTATCAATTCTTCACTGATATCTTTTATGGATAAAATTCTTCATCATACTATACTACTGACTATTTCTTATTCTTGATTAGTCTCATACTTAACTTGCATTTATAACTTCAGAAGCACCCTTTTATAATAAACTAGGACCGGCCCGCCCTACGGGCGAGTTATACTTTAAAATTGATATTTGATTCAGATTTGTGTATAGTTTTTGGTGTGTTATGATTCGTATAGATGTGTACGAAGTCTTTTCATGTATTGTTATTCTTTTTGTGGTTAGAAGGTGGGTTAATAGGTATTGTAAGTTTATTTGGTTTGTTTACGAATAAGCTATATGTATATATATAAGTATATATATATATATAAATATATATATATATATATTGTATTTTATTATTGGAAAGAAGTGATAAATAAAATATGATATAGTATGTAGACGACAAATATGTTATTATATAGTTGAATTATGTTGTCTAAGTTATCGTGACACGACATTTAGGACATCTTATGTTCATTTTGATCCAGTCGACAATGCAATTGTGATGATATATATGGCTACATTCCAGCTGATTAACACAATCACCTGCTACAATGTTAATGATGCATACAATGCACAGTTTATCTTCTTCCATTGGTGAGGGAGATCTCTTTTGATTTTGCAGGTTTGATGTAGCTATGTCGACGTCGAGCCTGCGAATGGAATGGGGATTGAAATCTGTTAGGTAGATTATGATGTGTACACATCTTTGGTTGTAATCGGTTAGAGGCGTTAGTTTGGTTTTCACGAATGAAAATGATGCTTCTGCGATTCGCACGGCTGAGTACATGCTTATGTCATGGTTTATGAGCATATATTGCATGTTGTCAATAGTTTCGTAAGTAAGGTAGCGAGAATCGGTAGTTGAGAAACTGAGTTTGATCGATATGTCGGTCTGATTTGTATTCCAACGGTTTATATTAATGGTGAGATCTCTTTTGGATTCAGACATTGTTGGGTATGTTTCGTATTCAAAGGAAATAGCATAATCTTGCTCTGGTTCCATGATTTTTGGATGGAGATGAAGAAGGTTGTATGCTTACACGATCTATTTATGTTGTGAAACATTTGGAGTTACATGTAGAATGATGGCTTTTATTTTGAAACATATAGCTATTATGATGTAGGAATTTTTAATGTGAAGCGTTAGTGGATTTATTGGTAAGTTTCAGTTTACATACATGATGGGATTAGTATGTTTTTTTCTATGTTTACGTTTGACTTAGTGAGTTGGAATGCTTAAAGTAAAAGACATACTCCCTTATGGGCGCATGGTAGGTAATATTGTATCTAACATATTTTATACAAAATCGGAGAAAGTCGATGGATGAGCATGAATTAAAATTTAAACGTTTAAACAATCCATCCTATTTAATTAATGTATTAGCATCTGAGATGGTTGGTAGGCCATAATGCTCTGTATACACTGTTTTTATCCTTTTGGCTTTGTAAAACAGGCGTAAAGGTTTGAATAATTTGATCTACATTTTTATGGTTATTTCAAGTCTATATAGCCGGCAGGAATACGAATAAAATATATATGTATATTTTTTTTAAATGTATAATGTAGAGAAACAGCATCATCAAATATTAACGGGACATATTTTTTTCACGATAGAAAGATCATTAGCGGGCACATTGCTTTATTTTTTAATGAGACGGTTATAGGCTATAAAGGTTGGCCTTTTTATTTATTTTTTGTTTATTTTAGAATAAACGCCACGTTTTGAATTGTTTTCTTTTAACTTTAATGGTAAATTTAATGTTCTCTTTCTAGATGATGATGCTATCTAACATTATACGAATGAAAATATATAAATTTTAGCGGGCAGTGATACAAATAAAATGTCTATATATAAAGTTTTTAAAATATATAGTTTGGAGAAGCATTATCATCAAGTATTAACGGGTCATATTTATTTGCGAATACAAAGTTGATGATCAGGCCTAATTCATGATTTTTTTTCAATACACTGATAGATCAAGGTGTTATCAATTGTTGATGTTTATGAAAATAAGTAAAACTTTTTTGTAAAAAGTTTTATTATATTTCCATTGCTTATATGTTCTTATAACAACAGTTTATTTTAAATTTGTCCGTGGGAGGGAAAGTGTTAGTAATTTTGGTATTTAGTAGGGACGGTTAAATATGAAAAGTTGATATTTGCGTGGGAAGCAAAGTGCATTTGAGACGGCTATAGGCCATAAAGCTCGAACTCTTTTTTTTTTGTTTTTGTTTATCTTAAAATAAACGCCAATTTTTGGTTTTTTTTTTAATCTGTAATGGTAATTTTAATGCTCTCTTTCTAGATGATGATGATCTATTACATTATACGAATGAAGATATATAAATATTAGCGGGCAGTGATACGAATAAAATGTGTATATGTAAAGTTTTTTACATATATAGTCTGGAGAGGCATTATCATCAAATATTAACGGAACATATTTATTTGCGAATTCAAAGTTGATGATCAGGTCTAATTGATGATTTCTTTCAAAACACTGATAGATCAAGGTGTTATCAATTGTTGAAGTTTATAAAAATAAGTCAAATTTTATGTTAATTTTTTTTATTATATTTCCATTTCTTATATGTTCTTATAACATCAATTTATTTTATATTTTTTGTGGGAGGGAAAGTGTAAGTAATTTTGGTATTAAGTAGGGACGGTTAAATATAAAACTTTGTACATTTTCTAATTGATTTACATGTTTAATGTTAATATAAGATTCTATGTTTTTTTAAGTCAAGAACTGCTTAGAACTTACGTCAGAGTCGGGTTTTATGTATTCAACTAATGATCTTTTGTTTAAGGATGGTAAAGTATAATATAACGACGAACATGATGAAGCTTAAGATATCATAAGTAATAGAAATAGAGAAGAAGGGTTTATGCATGTTCTATGTGGAAAGAATATTCTAATGGCCACGCAAATCTTGTTTTTTCCTTTCAAAGCATTATGAGCAGTGTGTACCTGCGGTCACTGCCATGGCATGTGTTTTTTATAAGTTAGTAATCTACCAGGAAAGATTCAACACCACATATAATAAAAGTATTATAATCATGGTGTTAGTGACACGTTAATGCAAACCTGGGTTATGCGGGCCTATACAGCAAGCCCATAACTGCAAAGAAGAGGACTGTCGCAGGCAGAGGAGGGTAGGGTTTGGTCGGGCCTGATTATACAACTCAAATTCACACAAATTAATGGGCCTTCACCGCAAGCATGTAACTGCAAAGAAGAGGACACGTGTCGCAACACTATTCAATGAGTTTATGAGGTGGAATCTGAGGTGGACACTCTAGGAGAGAAGCAAACCTTCTTTTATATAAATAGATGACCGACCACATAAAGCTAATAAAACAAAAATGGGATAAAACATCACTAACAAACAATTATAATATAAATCGGAATAATCTTTTTTTTTAAATATAATTTGAGGTTATAAGACCCACCTACAGTAAAAATATATGTTAATAATGTCGAGAATAGGATATTTTATCAATTTATGGAGTTATTAATTTAGCAAAAAGTTTTCTTTTTTAATTTTTTTTTATTTTAAAATATTTTTTAAAACTCATAAAATATTTGATTTTAGTGTATATACAGTGATTAATATGTTGAAATTTGTTATTGGTATTGTTTTATGATATTATCTGGTGTATATAATATGTGTTTCACAAAATTTATATCTGGCTTTTGATATAATTTTATTACATCTCATCAAAATATACTAATTGTTAAGAAAATATAAAGATAATTCCATTATGATATAAACAAACAATATAATGGTTTGTTTGTACTATATAATATTTCTATACATATAAATTATTAATTTATAATTTTAATGCGACCAAATATTTACATAAGATTTTCTAAAAAAATATATTACTTATTATTTTATCGATTTATATCATATTTTGAACCGACTCAACTTGGGACCGTAGAAATCTATTAATTTATAAAGTTTATTAATTTATAGAGTATTAGTTTATAGAGTTTCTACTATATATTAAATGACGGAAAAAGAGAACTTTCTCTCCTCTAGAGAGAGAAAGACTCTCTCAAAGCCCTATTCTCCGATCCACATCTTGCACATGGTTTGAGATCGAATTTCTTGGCAATTTTCTTTTTCGCATACCTATTTGCAGTGGTCTCAATCTCAATTAGAGTTGTGTTTCAATCATATTCTATCTTTGATTCTTCATAGAGTTTGAATAAAATCCGTTATTTACTGATCATTCCTCAAGATGTCCTTTTTCGCATCTTTCTCTCAGTCCCGACCGCTTGAGTTTTGGTCCTCTTTCATTTTCAGTTATGCTCTATTTCATTCTCCTAATGAATCTGTCTCTCCTCTTCCCTTAGTGAGAAACCGTCATATGGTTTTGGAGAAAGCGTCTTCATGGGAAAGAAGACAGAGGTGATAGAATTATCTCAATTGCATACGGGAGACGCAGTAGGGTTGGCATCTTTATGATGGTCCAATAAAGTATCTCTTTGGTAAATCAAATTTGATTTTTCTGTGGATCTAATTCCTGGTGGTGTTGGAGTTCAGATATTGATCAGCGGCTTTGAAGTCAAGGTGTGCAGATTTCTGTTCTAGTGAGGTTTGAAACATGTGAGAATCGATTTGGTAGGAAGGCGGCGGTAAGGAGCAGCCGCGATGAAAAACACGTGCATGAAGAAGCTGAATCGGTTCCTTGTTTGGGCTTTAAAAATTGTATTATATAGTTGTTGTTTGGATCTTACTTGTAAAAATTGTGCACTCTTGTATTTATTCCACTAGAGATTTAACGAAAATCAGGTTGACAAAAAAACCCTCATCTATATTATCATTTTTGAAATTTGGAGACAAAACCAAATGTTATAAAACTGAAAAGCTAGGAATGGTAGAAATCCTAATGGATCATGCGATGGTGCGGTGAAGAATAAGAATCTGAAGACGGAGGAAACTGAAAAGCTGATAGTAGTCTCTTTGGCCGAAGCTGCGGCAAAGATCGATCCTTCATATCTTATGGACTTCCTCAACGTTAGGAGTGTGCCGGAACTTGTTTTTTATGAAATTGTACACTTACTTTGACAGTGCATTTGCCAAAGTATCATGGTCATGGGTGAAGATGTTCAAGGAGTCTCCTTTGTTCAAGCTCATCGATGTTTTGTTATCTTATATTCCTGAACATCTCTATGAAGCATCAGTCGAATGGATCAAAACAACTTCCGATCAAGAGACTCTCGCAGATCGTATCGTGGGTGTGCGATCGTATTCTCATTAATTTGGCTTAAGGTGGTGACAGTCCTCCAGTCTCTTATTGGCCCAAATCTCAGGTGGGTAATTTGTTGTATTGGCATTGGTAAACCTGATTCTTTGATTGAGGTTTTACCCTTACTGAGAGATAAACCCATGTATCAAGGAATCGACTAGCTTGCCCATATAGTTTGGATGATGTCTCAGGCCTCCCGAGGTGATTTATCAATTGGCTTGTATTTAAAGATGTGTAACTGATATACTACGGATTTTACAAGTTTTCACCCATATTATATCTGCTTTCAGATAATATTATCTATGTTTGAAGTCTGTTTTGGAGTGTTTTTGGTTCATGTACGTTTGGGAGAACTTTGGAGATTCTGAAATTGTTGAAGATGCAGAACTACGCAGACGCGTCAAAAGTTTAGCTATGTATGGAGACACTCCCACAGTGCGATGGAGCTCATCTTTTGATACAAGATAGAGATTGTAGTTACCTTTCCAATGCCACCGGTTTGAGTAGGATTGGGCATAAAATCTGTAATCCAAAATCCGAACCAAACTCAAACCAAAAAACTCAATCCGTATCCGGTTCGAAATGTAAAAAAAATCCCAAATGGGTCTTGTAAGGTGTTACAAAACATATATGAATCCGAAGTGTTATTAACCGAAACTAATTAGGTAATATGAAAAACCTAAAAATCCAAAAAAATATCCAAAGAAACCGATCCGAATGTCCAAATTAATATACAATGTAAATATATAAAATATATATATACTTCAAATATTGAATTTCATAATTATTTTTATATGATATCTAGACATTAGTAATTAAAAATTAAATAAGTACCTTAAATACTCAATTATACATAAATAAGTATATATTTCTTATGTTTTGCTTTTAAATTTTAGAATTTACTTTGGGTATATTTTAACTGATTCGAGATAACCAAAATTTGAATGATATATGTTCACTTTATGGGTTTTAGGATGTGATACAAAACCGACCCGAAACCGATTTGTTATATCCAAACTCAACCAATATTTGCAAATTTACTAGAATGAGACCTATGAGGTATTATAAAATATAACAAAAATACGAAAACCCGACCCGAACGCCAACGGGTACCCAAACGCCCATGCCTAGGTTTGAGGTCCAACTGACGGTTATATCTAAATTTATGCATATTTTTTTGAAGAGTGGTACGTCTGCCTCGCGAGAGAAAGCTGTCGAGATTAGAGGAAGCTGTCGAGATTGAGAAGGAGTGTCAATCGACACAGACCTCTTGGTGTGGATCGACTCTGATGCCAAAGACTGGCCAAGTTTATTTCAGGACCGATTAAGGCCCAGAAGCCACCACAAGTTACCATAATTCCTCTAGCCTACTTAAAACCATAGTTATGTGTTTTCTAAGCCATTGTTCACGGCTACATTTTTATACTTTTTTATTCATTGTTTTAGGGTTTGAGAGAAAATAAGTTCTCCTTTATAGATTGATTGTAACTCCTTTGGATTTATCTTTTTTTTTCCTTTATCTATTATTCAGACTATGCTTTGTGTTATTCCTTTCATCTCTTAGTTATTTTCTTGTTAGATTTAATGATTTTATGTTCTTAATGTCAAACTGATAATTAATTAGGATTGCTATGCTTGCTTACTGATTTCTAAACCAGGGTAGCTTGTAATAATAGGATCTAGAGTAGTTGGAAAAGCACGAGAGTGTGAATGATTGTTTGAACCTAGAATCATAGGACAATTGAAAGGAACAAGAGTGCAATCAATTAACGGAACCCGAACTCTGTTAGATTAGATACCTAGGTGCATACGACAATTGGTCTAGAATTTGGTTGAACTTTATTGATTTGTATGTAATGATTGTCTAAAGAAGTGTTGATCGACACTCAACCATTGGTATCGATCGACACTCTTCCTGAATTCGCATACAAGAGTTGGAATCACATGATTTGGACATCTGATTAGTAATTGCATGCGAGAGCTGGATTACTTGCTTATTGAATTTGAGTTCTAGAACTGAACCTAATTAAACCCTTGGCATCCTTGATTTATGTTTTGAGTCTCTTGGTTGATAAATCCCTAGATATTGTGTTTCTTCCTTATCGTTTATAACTGTTCTATTAGTCATTGTTTATTTATTGTTTTTATATTGTTTACCTAACTTGATATGAAACTCAAGTCTATTGTGTGAAAGATAGAGTCTATGTGGATTTGATCCTCAAGTAATACATCGAGCCTCTTATTTTAGAGAGTAGCTTGAAGGTTAAATTTGAGCATATTAGTAACTTGCTTCCGCTAGTCAGTAACAAAACGGGATACCCTCTTTTAATGGATCTCATCCTACAATTGGTTGAGTACATTTTGTCGTGTCCAGAGGCTCTCACTATACTTGTAAATAGAAGTTTTGTTATGGAAAGAGAGCGGCTGGTTCCACTTCCATCACCTGAGATCTTTCTGCATCTCACATTCCCTGCTCCATCTACAAGAGTAAATGAGACTACAAAGAGGTTTGAGGTAATTTATCACTCTTTGAAGGAAGTGGCTCTTTCTCTAAAGAGGGCAGGAGGAAGACATGCGATGGAACATATGTTAACCTTTGTCTTGATGTTAGCGGGAGAAGAAGGAAATCCCGATTTAGCCGAGGAGGCTACATCAATCGCTATCATGTCTCTGACCGAAAACGTTGACTGCTTTGAGCATTAGGACAAACTTTTTACGAATAATCCAGAAGCTAGTGTTTCTCTTCTTAATAAGCTTGTAGATGAATCGAATAATCATTTCCTCAGGCTATCAACATCACAATCAACTAACACTTTCACAGTTTACTATTGAGAGCTTTGGGCGTAAGAACAAAAGAGCCATTGGTAAAGGAGGAGCCTATTGTTCGCTTTACAAAGAAGATGACAAGTACTGCAGACCGATATCGGGGAGAATCTCCATGTAACACCCCGACCACCCATGGTAATAGGTCTCTGACGCCCTCTCTCTCTCGGTCTGTGGGTCTCATTATGTGCGACAGGCAGTGAGTTAATTTTTCGGAGGCTAGAAATCATTTTTTACTGTCCCTGAAATCACCACAAGACATTTCCCTCTGTTTTGACCTCACTCACAGGATATCACGAATCACTTCTCCATAGGTCACTCATCCTTCAACTACTCCAGTGTAAGCATGCTTAACTCTGGGGTTCTAAACATATGTGTGACGGAAAAGGTAAGCGAACTTTGGTGACATAGATAGCCAAATCATTTTTTGTAAGTCTTTCCATATATACCAAAAATCGGGATGTCACAATTCATCCCAACTCACAGACCGCAACGTCCTCTTTGCGCACAACAACAGGTCTCAGAATGTCTCTCGGGTCAGAACTGAGATAGCTAACAAGCTCTGATACCACTTGCAACGCCCCGACTGCCCACATCTAATGGGCTTCCCATGCCTGCTATCTTGGCCCGTGGGCCCCATTCCTTACGATTGGCGGTGCGTTAATTTTTCCAAGGCTCAAAAGTTATGTTTACTGGTCCTGAGATCACCTTTCCCCTTGCTTTGGCCTCACTCACACGGTATCGTGAATCACTTCCCGAAAGGTCACTCATCCTTTTAGTACTCCAACATAATCATGCATGGAGTTCTAAATGAATGTGTGACGGAAAAGGTAAGTGCATTTGACATAGGTAGCCAAATTAATTCTCTTAAACATTTCTATATACCACAAACCAGGATGATAAAATTCATCCCCTTTACAGAACGCAACGTTCCCGTTGCGCCCTAGATCGTTACCCATTTTAGTGTGAGCCCTCACTGACTCCACACTCGTCTGAGTTCGGCTCTGATATCACTAGTAAAGCCATGAATGCCTGCGGCTAATGGGCCATCCAAGCACGTCACTCGGCCAATGGGCCCCATTCCGTGCGACATGCGGTGCATTAAATTTTTGGAGGCTCAAAATCATTGTTTATTGTCCATGTAATCACCATGTGACTTTTTCCCGTGTTTTGGCCTCACTGACATAATATCACGATCACTTCCCGATATGTCACTTAACTTTCAACTATTCTAGCGCAATTCTAGAGTTTTAAATGAATATGTGATTGAAAAGGTAAGCTGACTTTTGTGAAATAGATAGTCAAATCAATTATTTTAAGTCTCTCCATAAACATGTTACACTCCCGTGCAAGTGGCGGCTTCAAAATGACACTTAGTACTTCTGTGGTTCTAGCTGCGACCGGGCTGTCACTGCCGGAGCTGCTGCTGCTGCACTTGTTGTATCACCCTAGTAGATTAATGTAATTGCAATTAGAAATGGTGTCCTTATTTGTTCTATATAAACTAGTAATCTTAAATTTAGAAACATCATATTCTAAACAAATCATGTATAAATAATAAAGAGACGGAATCACAATTAAAATTTAAAAATTAATATCTCTCTCTTTGATTGACAAAACATATCATTAAATATTAGTAAAATGTCTGAAATTTATTACGGTAGTTTGCCAATTTAATTTATATAAAAACTCATAAACACACAAATTTTATTTGAATGTGTTCTTGTATAAAAAAGAAAAAAAATAACATTTTTCTATTATAGAGGGACACATTAAAGCAAAAATTTCATCTCTACTTTTCATCTATAATATAAATCTCTAAAATATAGTTGAGCTAGAAATATTCTTAAACTAAGAAAATCAGTGCAACATACATTTTCAAAGATTATTTCCAAATTTCCTACCATAGCTTACAAATTAACAAATAAATGACAACTACTTTCAAATAAAATATATTCAATATCAAAGGTATTGTCAAATATTTTATAAATTAGATACATATATATAAATAAGTTTTATTCTAAACATTTATGAAAATAGAAGTTGCTTATAAATAATGTCGGTTTAAGTTAAACTAAAATTTATCAATTATAATCCAAGGCTTTCGAAGCATGGAAGCTAGTGCTAATTTAAAATTGAACTAAAAAAATTCAACACTAATTCTAGGCTTTCAATTTTGAAATCCTCGCCTCATTATTAAATCATTTTTAATCAGCTGCGTAATCTATACTATTATTGGCGAAGTGAATTTTCACTTCGAGCTCTCAAGTTGAAAGTTAGAATGGTTAAAATCAGTGATATCCTTAATGAATGTTATATATAATTTATTATATAATTAAAATGAATATTATATTAATAATATTAAATATCTATGTTATATTAGATAATTGAATATAAACTAAAATGATAAAATTATCAAAAATAAAAACAATGTTTAAAATAAGATAATTATTTTCTATATATTTATTTTTATCTGTGAATAATATTTATTATTATACAATTTTAGGCTTTCAATTTTCAAAGCATCAGCTCAGTAGTAAATCATGTTCAATTAGCTGTGTAGCTCTACTATTATATGTGAAGTGAATTTTCGCGTCGAGCTCTCATGTTAAAAGTTAGAGTGGATAAAGTCAATGATATCCTTAATAAAATTTATATATAATTTATTATATAACTAAAAACGAATTTTATATTAATAATATTAATTTCTTATGTTATATTAAGTAATTGATTATAAAATAATATAATAAATTATCAAAAATAAAAACATGTTTAAAAATAAAATAATTCTTATATATATATATATTGTGGTTATATCTGGAAATAATATTTATTATTATAAATTTTAAAAATAATATATAAAACAGTTTATAGTTATTATTAATCAAACAAAAACACTTGTATAAAGATATTTACTAAAATATTTCTAGTAAGTGAATGTTTTAAAAATTTCAACAGAAAGTTAAGTATATATATATATATATATATATATATATATATATGTTGATAAAAATCTTACATTGAAAACCACACAAAAAAAGAGAGAGACAATAGTAAACTTACATTGAAAACCACACAAAAAAAGTAAACCCAATATGGGCTGTTTTAGATTTTGGTACTCCAATTTGGTTGTCACCATTGGCCATACTATTAAAATATTAAATTAAAGAGATATTTTCAAAGATTATATTTCAATTTTCAACCATAGCTTACAAATTAACAAATAAATGACAACTACTTTCAAATAAATTATATTCAATAGCAAAGGTATTGTCAAATTTTTTATAAATTAGATACACATATATAAGTAAGTTTTATGCTCAACAATTATAAAAATAGAAGTTGTGTATAAATAATGTTGGTTTCCGTTATACTAAAATTTATCAATTCTAATTCTAGGCTATCGAAGAATGGAATCTAGTGCTACTTTTAAATGGTACTAAAATTTATCAACATTAATTATAGGCTTTCAATTTTCAAATTTCTCATCATTATTAAATCATGTTTAATCAACTGAGTAATCTATACTATTATTTGCGAAGTGAATTTTCGCTTCAAGCTCTCACGTTAAGCGTTATAGTGGTTAAAATCAGTGATATCCTTAATGAATTTTATATATAATTTATTATATAATTAAAATAAATATTATATTAATAATATTAAATATCTATGTTATATTACATAATGTATTATAAACTAATATGACAACATTATCAAAAAATAAAACATGTTTAAAAATAAGATAATTATTTTCTATATATTTTATTGTTATCTATGAATAATATTTATAATTATAAATCTTTAAAAATAAAATTTAAAAAAATTTATAGTTAAATATTTATCAAACAAAGACGTTTGTATAAAGATGTTTACTAAAATATTTCTAATAAGTGAATGTTTTGAAAATTTCAACACAATATTAAGTGTATTTATTTTGATAAAAATCTATATCATATATAAACTATTTGATGTTTCATTTAAAGTTTTTGAAAATTTATAATAAATTATCATGTTGGTTTTGAATTAATAAGACATAAACTAATAGATGGCCATAAGAATATTATGCCCGTATAGGCAGATGATTAAACTAGATGATTGAACCGAAATTGATTAAACCAGATAAATAACACAACAAGATGCCACACATTATGAAATGACAATAGCAAACTTACATTGAAAACCACACATAAAAAAAAAGACAGTAGTAAACTCAGCGTAACTCACTCGGTGTTACTTTATTATTTTGTTTTAGACGAAGAGAAATCAACAAAGACGTAAATCAATAGTAGATTCTTTCACACAACTTAAGATTGATCTTTTTCTCGCTTATATTACTGATCTTTTATGATCAGGCATTTTGATGAACCATCCTTATTTCATTGGCCTTGCGCCTTCTCAACTCTTTAGAGAGCTTTTGTGCAAAACTGCATGGACAAATCTTTAAGTGATGAGAATGATTACAAAACCAAGACACCCTTATAACAAGATTGAAAACTTTTGAAAAAAAAAAAAAAAAAAAAAAAGATTGAAAACTTTGAATCACCTGATGAGTTCGTCTTTATAGGTTGTTTTGCGATCCTTAATAGGTTCATATTTATAAGTGTCCAGGTTCATACGTGAAACCTCGCTGTTGAGTAAATCCTTTCCAATCTTCTCAAGACTTTCCAAGTTCGCCTTCGTTGCAAGATCCATGGAGACATCGTCTTCCTCCAATATATCGACCTGAGGAGATAGATTTTCACATATAAACAAAATCTTGTAAATACAAACATAACCTCCAAATTTTGAAAACCTCTTCGACTACTCCATTTGCATGTATTTAAGAAAACGGTTATGCACATAAATGTTTAAAGTATAGCTCGTACGTCGATTCTGAGGTAATTATCCTTGACATTTAGGGCCTCGAACAGAACCGAGGTGTGGTATTGGGCCACGCCCCGGCCTGATTCAAAGATAACGTCTAATAAAGGAGTCGTTCTATCTTTGGCGTCGAACATCCAAGATAACACTCCCCATTTCGAAGCATCTTTGGCGTTGTACGTCTTCTTAGGACGTGCCGATCCTGTCCCTATGGAAATCACAAGAAACTTTTCATACTGTAACGGCCCTATGCCTTGCATTCCACCATTCTTCTCTGTAGTTCTCCTAGACATAGCAGACATACCCACCAGAGTCTACAAAATAAAACAACAACATAAACAGTAAGAGAATTAACTGATGATATTTTGAAATCGTAATCTTCCAATTAAAATCAATTGGCAATTGATGGATTGACTCATATATAATTCTTATATATTTCTCTAGAAATATCTCTATTTCCGACATGGGAAATGGAGGTGGGAACATATATATCTCATCATCTCCGAAACCAATTGACATATATATCAGGTGAATGAGACTGTGATATTCGTCTTTAAAACCAATTGACATTGAATAGATTGACCCAGAAACCTTAATTCTATTATTCTATAAATATATCAATTTCCAATAGTATTAAAAAAAAAGGTTCTAGGAATGGTATTTTACAGGGTTATTAGCAGCAACACCACCGTCGATGAGGTTAAACTCTGTCTTGTTATCTAAACTGGAAAATTGATGAGGAGGTAAAACAGTAGGAGCAGCTGATGTGGCAAGACAAATGTCTGATAACTTGACATTCAAGCTAGGTTGACCCTTCACCTTAAACAACAAGTAAAAAAAGTAAATAAACAAAAATACGATCAGATTGCTTTCAAGATTAGATTTTCAGTCTCTGTGTTAAAAAAAAAAAAAAAATTCAATGGAGAAGGAACCTCGAAAGAGGAGAAGATAACTGGTTCAAGATTCTTAATGTCGAAGGCAGGTATAACAATGTTTGTGAGTGTATCGTCAAGTTTTTTATCTCCAAGAAGTTCTGGCTCTGCTAGTCGAGTTCGCAGATACTTTCCGTCGTATTTTGGATAACGAAGGATTCTGCGAACACGCGATAGCCAAGAATACCAACCTCTGTTTTGAAGAAAAACCTTTTTTTTCATACCAATTTTCAAAATACTACTAAAAGATTGTTTTCTATATGATTAACATAGTTTGGTTTATAAATGTTTATTGTTTAGACGTTTATAAATTTTCTTACCCAACGGGAAATATCTTAGGACACTCATCAAAGTAAAACGGAACAATATCTTTGGCTTCAAAAAGAGGCTGAGAAGAACCCTTGTCTTTTGGTGCAGTCAACATGGCCGTTACAAGGCCCCCTGTGCTGGTTCCAGCTATGACGTCAAAATAGTGCGCTATCCTCGCGTCTTTTCCATCGATAGCCTGTTTATATCAAAATCATGAGTTCATTATTAAGAATCAAATTGTTTCAAGATCATAAATAAATGCAACTCATGGGCTTTCAAAAACATTACAAAACAAAACTCAATATACACAGTCTTATGTTATATGCATATGAGCTAACGACACTTGATATAACCTGAAGTTGTTCTTCGAGGTAAGCAAGGATGATTCCGGGGATGACTCCTCGAACTCCGCCACCGTCGATGCTAAGGATGGTTACTCGTTTCCCAAGCGATGGTGGTATGTTTTTCCTGAACTCGTATTTTGCCATTGATGGTTTTGTTTTTATTTTTCTTCTCTTCTTCTTTTTTTCTTATGATTCCAAGATGAGTGTGGGAGAACATCCAAATCTGTACATATATATATAGCAACGAATCGATATAAACATAACTAAATTGCATGATTTCGGGATAGTTTTGTTAAGTACGACTTTTTCAGTTTAATTAAAAAAGAACGACTTTTTGGTACTTTTGGTTTATTAAAAAGAAAGACTTGTACAGTTTTATGACAACGTCCATATATTTTTTTATGAGGCATAACATATTATTTGCATAACTTATTACTTACTATATATTATTTCCTGTGTATATACATAATTTAAATCAACCATTTCGACCGTTCTTTGTTTAATTAATAAACAAAGTGTTTTTCGTTTAGTAAAAAATAAGACTTTTCTAGTTTAATCAGAAAATAAGTCTTCTCTTCTAACTATCTTATTCAAAAAAAATATACAAATAAAAAAATAATCCTAAAATTTGCAATGTATTTACAAGTCTATCCCATTGAAATAATTAATAAACTTGACTTTAAGTAATTTTTTTGTCTTCTCCTTTATTATTAAATTATTTCCTAAATATATTAAGAAAGACTAGATTTTCAATTTTATCATCATATATTTTAATCCAAAATAGTATAAAACAATAATATTTTATTACACAAAAAATATTTAATTTTAAAATTCAAATAACTAATAAAATAAATTTAATAAAAATATTGTAAAATTATATAAAATATATTATTTATATAGCTTATATATATATATTATTAATTAAATATATGTATATATATATGCATATAATGGATCGAGTTGTATATTCGTTCCTAAAATTATTAGTCTTTGTGATTAGTTTCTTTTCTTATGGATATTGTATTTTGGTATTTGATTTGTTTCATAGAGTTATGAATATCCATCTTTTCGGTTCAAATCACAAGGATAACGAATTGAATCAAAATTTAAGTATATTTTGTCCAGCCCTAATCATAAGTACATGGTGATAGCTTGGGATGTTGATTTGTTATTTACTGACATGTTAAAATTCTTTTTGTTGCGAACCAATTTGTTAATATGAATTTAGATAAATAAATTATATTTTTTCATGATATTATATATTTATTAAAATATATAAATTTTATATTTTTACGTGTAAATTTATTATATTTTCGTAATATCTTCATTGGTTTTTTGTAGTTATATAATTTATGTGTGACATTACATTTAAGTTAAGATCACATATTTACTATGTCCATATTAGTTACTATAAGTTTTTGAATATTTTAGTTATATAAATTATGTA
>CAJHQP010003092.1:0-72897 GCA_905132765.1 Moricandia arvensis
ATTATTGGGAAAAACTAATAAATCGATCGTTTTAATTTGCTAGAAGACACTATTGTTCGTTTACTCAAGATTTTAAAGTCAGTCGTTTACAATTTGCACTGGATTCTTGTTCCCTCTTCAACTACACTTTATATAATCTAAATATTAAAATTAAACACATTAGTTGGTGTAGAAAGAAACCAAATAGGAAAAAGTCGGCACATCCTTAGATTTTTCTTTGTGTGCAACCTAATGAAATGTCTTACCAAATGAAATGTCTTATTATCTTTACGTTCTAAAGTTCCAACCTACTCTCTTCACGAGATAGCTTAACAAAAGTACAAAACTATATGTTTGTTGTTCAGGCATTCGGGTGAGTTTCTTCAAATAGCTGACAAACAAACTCTTTGTACTCTTACTGCATGTATTTTTTTTTCTTTTGGTAAAATCGATAACTGCATGTATATTTAAAAAAAAATAAAAAATTGACAACCTACATAAATAAACCGGCTCGTATTCTAAACAAACCGGCCAAATAAACAACGGAAATTATTAAAGAAAAAAAGCTTGTCGTCCAGACTTCGATCATGTGAAACAAAAAATAGTACTTTCTTTTCATGTGTTTTATTTTTTTATTTATTTATTTATTTATTTTTTTCATGTGTTTTATTTAATCTTAACAATTCATTATTTTATATTTGGTATAGTAGAATAACATATCTGTGAGTTGTGACGTGCCGTCGCATCTACTGGTTGGCTAATCCCAAAGTCAAAGCAATTATTCAAAGATCCATCATTGTAATGAACCACCAATTTCTTCATTTTTAATTTATTTTTGTAATAATTAATATACATAACAGTTTACATAAAATAAGAAAAGTTCAAAAAGATAATATATTTCTCTTCCACAATAACCAAGATGTCAATTTCTTGAGTAAATAAACATATTTACAAATATAATCATCAAAATAAAAGCTAAAATACATGTTAAAAATAAAAGCTAAATAAACTTGTTTACTATGATTTAAAGAAGACAAACGTATCAAAACCCAAATTGTAAAAAAAGCATCTAAGAAAACAAAAACTCTAATCAAAAAGCTAGGTAAAGTTTTATGACCCTTGGCTTATATGTTACCACTCAAACCAAGCATGTGTCATCGTCATTCATAAATGGTGCAACGGATTAGGTCCGGAGGGAACACGACGTTTCTCCACTCCAAATAACGAGGATCGATCTCATCGCGCCGTGTGCGTCGCCGGAAAGATGATGATGGTTGGTGGTTGCTCTTTTCGGTGGTTGGAAAGGGTGTGAAGTCAAAACGTGGGGAGAGACTTTTTCTACTAACTAATGTATAGTGGTGTAGCGACGGTGATCTTGGGTGTTTGACATCGACGGCTCCTCCAATTGGAGAGAGTAAGACGGTGGAGGTTGAAGGGAGTCAAGTTGGTGGAGGGGAGGACAAAGAGAGAGAGCCAAAGAACTACCAAAGAGAATCTGAGAGAATTTTAAAGCCATGGAAGAAGTGATGAGGAAATTTAGCATAAGAATAGGCTATCTCTTTTTTTCTTCTTTTTTTTATAACCTGCCAAAGAGAATTATTGATCAATAAGAAAGGCCAACGAGATATTGTTTTAAGTTTGTGTAGTTTGAAAAAAAACAAAAGAAGCGGTGTTGCTGGACGGTTTGGAAGGACAATATGGTAGAGAGAAGAGCTATTATATATATTGATGGTATATATTATATGTGACTTAAAGTGTAATAGTTTAAGAGAGTGAGGGAGTGGGGATTTTGTCTTTTTCAAACGCAGGATGCTTGTCATGTGTGTCTATTTTCATAAAAAGTGTGGGCATATAGTGAACTCGGATCCTTTTAGATTTGGTGGTAATCCGTGTTTTCTTTCTTTTATAAGAAAGTCTGATAATCTTAAGAACTCATTTTGTTTCTGTTTTTATGAGATTTGTGTTCAATCAGATAAAAACCAAACAACCAAAACCTAAATGATAGAACAAATGGTTTAGTTTAGGTAATAATGTATAAATTATGTGAATGCTATTTTTTAGAAACCGCAATGTATAGATATTTATGAAAAACCGTAGTATTTTCATCTTAATAGTTAAACAAAATTGGAAAACATTCTACTTAAAAACTAAAGTACTAAAATAACTTTTATATATTTTTAAAAATTGATTTCTAGAAATATAAAATAAAATTCACAAATTATAAGAAAGATATTTTATGCTTTTTGGTATAAAACCGAATAAATACATTTTATTTATAATGGTGTTGATAGTTTTAAGGGTAATGTGTGCGTGTGTTTATATGTTAAAATTTTGTATGTACATGCAACTATATATAATCTTATGGATTGTGTCATCAGTTGAATTTAAACACCATAATATAAATTATTTGCGCAAACATGTTTGAAAAAGTATTTGAAAATATACACCAAAAATAATAAAAATCAATTATATTTTTCTAAACTTAAAATCATTAGCATGAGAATGAATATTCACGAAACTAATACTACATCAACATACTATTAGAAATACACTGATGCAATTTTATGATATACAAAGTAAACTGGTGCATGATTGTGGATATTAACCATGTAGAAAATAAACTAATGCATCGAGGGTTTCTAGAATTCAAAGAGTGAAAAAGGGGTGATTACAACTTAGCAATTATGAAAAAAAAAATCTTTGGAACAATGAAATTTATCGTTTGATTACAAAGTTGTGTAATGATGGTATTATATTTTCAGGAGAGGATTGCAATCATTCATATTGTATATTTGTATTTGTAGGTTAATTATAGTCGACGTGTGAACAGGCTTAATTATGCTGACTATACATGTGCACTTAAAAATTAAGATAATTGCGTCGTGGACTTTGATGAAACCACGTTCCATATGTGACTTTCTTTAATACTTTTCCAATAATGTTGTTTCTGTTCTAAACGGTTGACTTCAAATCTTGCATATATTTAAGCTGTTAACAATATTTTCTTGCCGCGCATATATCATCTAGTATTAAAATCACAGGTTCCAAAAATAACCTAATACAAATCATACATGAGTGGTAATAATGATGAGCGGAATTTGGGAAGTTAAAGGATCTGAATTCGAAACAACTTCACAACACTAAACATGTATGATCCCATGGATACAAGATCATGTCTATACCTTATCTGAATACCGGAAAGAAAGCACATCTGTGAACTGCATATTCCATTGAAAATTACTATGAACATTTCCATAAATCTCTTATACATTATGTTAATAATACATTAACAACGATCTATACAATAATTTTGGTGGCTATCTGGTTAGACATTTGTCATCGTGGCTATGAGATTAAAGATTCATAATAGAGTTTAGCGCGTAATTCCAAAGGTTTCCAGTGTAATTTTGATTATGGACGTCTTAAAGGTAAATTTGTTTCATACATTTACTTAAATTTTCTTATTTGACTTGGAATGTTTATCTCTCATAGTGAACAAGAAAAACATGACGAGATTGTAAATTTGATTAAAGGTCTTCCAACGCACAAAAGAGGCTCTTGAGTGGATTGGGGAACTGGTGATAATGTGCAATTCCAAACCAGCCATTTAACTGGTTATATTTTCTCATGCACTAAAGTTTAGTGCTCGAAGTATGATTGCACTAGTAAAAGAAAAGATCATCAAAATCTTTTCTTATAATGGGAAAAGTGTGTAGTATCATAAATCTTTAGAAATTAAGTGCAAAAAATAAATAAATAATATAGATTGTCAAATGCCACAAACTATAGTCACGCATTACAAATGGTCAAATAAAAAAAAAAAGGGAGATACTCCGAGACTTCATCGAACTCATCTTCAAGACAACGCAGAGGATCAAAACGGCTCAAGGCAGCATGTGAGCATAGGCATTGAGATTCATGTAGCCTCGTCATAGGTACTGGTAACGAGGTCATTGGAGGCCGGTTGGCGACAGAACATCGAAACCAATCACTTGGTAGCGAGGAGGAGAGCCGTTGTGGCCTACAACAGGCACATGAAACGGGTTCGAGTATTTCGTTGCCGACTGCTAAAAACTTACCTCTCACTTTCTCTGCATTGACCAATGCTTGTTGGGTTGACCTAGCTCGACTTAGAGGGGTCTATATTTTTTCGTACAAAAACCTTATTAACTTGTTTTTAACTTTTAAGAAAATCATCTCTTTTCGTAGAGATCAAATCTTTCTCTCTTTTAATCTATTTCATTTTGAATCTTTTTATTGTTTAATGCTACTTTTCTAGGATGATAGTCTTAAATTTTACATAGGTTTAAGAGTTCTATCATATAATCAGTGAGTAAACACTCTTTGAATCCATGAGTTACGTAAATTTAGTCTTATTAGTAAAAGAATTATTGGTGTTTTTTGTTAAATCTAATTGTTTTATACTTGCTAAGTATTCCTAATGCTATATTTGAGTTAATCACTTTCATATAGATCATAAACCATTCACTACAAGAAAACATGGTATATTCCGACGGAAATTCCGACGGAGACACATATCCTTCGGAATTTTTCGACGAAATACCGACGAAATTCCAGGAAACAAAAATCATGTTTCTCGGATTTTCGTCGGAAAATTCCGGACGAAATTCCGAGAACATTATTTCGTCGGTATAAACTGAGAATAATTCCGAGGAACCAAATTTCGTCGGTATAAACACGAGGGAAAATTCCGAGGAAATAAGAGTTAGTCGCTCAGAATTTTCTTCGAACATACCTTAGTACAATTTCGATTGGGGTTTTAGGGTTAGGGACAACACTTTCGTCGGAATTTCCTTCGGAAATTACCGAGGAAATTCCGACGAAATGGTTTGGGGCAACCATTTTCGTGGGATGTCCCTCGTATTTTTTCGAGGAAATTCCGAGGAATCGGTTCCGGGGTCCTCGGAATTTTCCTCGAAATCGAGGAAATTCCGATGAAAAAGGTGATAATTTTTGAATCGAAAACATCGTTTAGACGGTTAGGAAATGAAAACATACAACAAAAAAACTTTCCTAAGTGTCTTAAATTGATTTTCAGCATATTAGTTTATATTTTCAATAATAAAACATTTTTCCGATGTAGAGGAAATCCGACGACCCCTTTTTCTCGGAAATTTTCGTTTCATTATACCCGAAACCTTTCTTCTCTCCACAATTTCTTTATCTCTCTCTCGATTTCCTGGCGAAGCTCTTTCTCATTCGTTCATTATTTCCGTCTATCTTCTCCATTTCTCCAAAACCTATCCCTAAACATGTAGAGATCATTATTCCACTCTTTTTTATTTCTTTTTTGTTAAGTTTTTGATATGGAATTTGATGATTTTAGGTTTGGTAGATTGGTTGTTTTTGGATTTAGGATTGGTTAAGATTTAGAATTGTAGGATTTAGTATTGTAGGATTTAGGATTGTTAGGATTGTTAGGATTTAGGATTATATGTTAGGATTGTTTGGATTTATGATTGTTAGTTTATAAATCTATTTTAGATTTATAAAAATGTTTAAAACATTTTTAATATTTATAAAGTTATTTAATATTTATAAAATGTTTTTAATATTTATATAAACGTTTTTAATATTTATAAAACGTTTTTTATATTTATTAATTGTTTTTAATATAAGTATAAACGTTTTTTATATTTTATATATAAACGTTTTTTAATATTTTAAAAGGGTTTTTTTATTTAATGAAACGTTTAATATTTATAAAAGGTTTTTTATACTTTATATAAACGTTTTTTTAATATTTATAAAAGGTTTTTTTATATTTATAAAATTTTTTATATATTAAACATTTTTATATTTATAAAACGTTTTTTAATATTTATAAAAGGTTTTTTTTATATTTATTAAAAAGGTTTTTTATATTTATAAAAACGTTTTTAATATTTATAAAAGTGTTTTTTATATTTTATAAAAGGTTTTTTATATTTAATAAACGTTTTTAATATTATAAAATTTTTTAATATTTATAAAAGTTTTTTTATATTTATAAAACGTTTTAATATTTATAAAATGTTTTTAATATTTATAAAAAAGTTTTTATATTTATAAAGGTTTTTTATATTTATTGTTAACATTGTATTAAAAAAATATCAAAATATATTAAATTATTATTTAAAAAAAATTAGTTTGCGAATATTCCCGAGGAAAAAGGGTCCCTCGGGAAATTTTTGAGGGAAAAACTTCCTCGAAAATTTCGAGGAAATGGTTCCTCGGAATTTTCGAGAAACTTTTCTCGGATTTTTCCGAGGAAACATTTCCTCAAAAATTTCGAGGAAGTTTTTCCTTCAGAATTTTTCGGAAACGTCTGACGAATTCCGACGAAATATGTTTTCGACGAGATTATTTCCGACGACTTTTTTCGTCGAAATACCGTCGGAAGTATGCCTATTCCGACGAAACTCCGACGAAATTTGTCGTCGGAATTCCTGTTTTTCTTGTAGTGAATTTATGCACTTAAAAGTGTTTGTTAAAATAACTAAATGAACTTAGTATTGCTCTAACTTGAATAACCAAATGGATTTGAAGTTACAACTGCTAAATGGTATTAGACTTGGCTTCAATGCATGTGTTATGGTATTAGACCAAAGGAATTTGATTTGCATAGAGATTTTTTTCAGTGAAGTGGATTAGTTTGTTGCTTATATCTAGACCTATAGAGACTTGTCTATTGCTTGATTCACCTTGACTTGGAACTAATTGTCATTCTTTCATTAATACTTATTGAACACGTTCAGCACTTCAGCTGAAACACAAGCTAAAATTTGTTTGGCCAACTTATCTGCATGACTGTTTTTCCCACTTGGGATCCAGTTAAAAGAAATAACATCAAAACAATCAGACAGCGCATAAATATCAAACATGATTCCATTCAAAAATTGAATACTCGTCTTGTTCCTTGTTTACTTGAGTTAGAATCATTAAGTTGAATCTTATTTATTTGTTAATTAGTCACTGTCTCATTTCACTTCGAATGCACTTAGATTAGGATTCTCATTGTTTGAAATCTCTTTAGCATTGGATTGGCATACTCAATATACTACAATTACATGTGCTTGCATTATTGTGATTGGTCTATTGTAAACTTAGTCCACATCATTATGTAAAACCCTCACCCGAGACACATCTTAGACAGTCAGATCACATTACAAAAATGTGACAAAGAACCTCATTTTTTAGAACAACTAACGCGAGGGTTCTACTTAAAAATTCATTGTTAGTCATGCGTTACAATGGCTGTCACCAAACTCACCTTACTATCTCATTGACCTTTTTGTTCTCTTCTCAAAAGGTTCACTTGTTTTTTACCTGGGCCTATATGGTCCACATGTAAAGCCCCCAAGATCAAGGAGGAGGGCTAACCTCTAGTTCCACTACAAGGCCGAAGCGACATATGTCACTTGGTGAAAACTTTTTTAATTTCCTTTCTGGGCTCTTCTTTACTTAAACATGCATCCAAACGTTATAATGGCATAGTTTATTATCATCAAGTACATATTTCACCCAATCTATTGACCACCTTGTTTTTCTCTCTCGATTATGTAAACATTTTGGCATTCAGAATGTTTATATATCTGATTCAAAAGAATAACGCAACATCTCAACTGATTAATAAAAAAGATAATCTTGAGGTTGAAACAATTAGCTGATAAATGAAAAGCTTAAAGCATATAATAAATGTTTATCATAATTACGAAAAATTTAAATGATGGAAAACCAAAAGAAAGTTCGTGTTAAAATTGAGATTTACTAAAACAGGTTTACTAATACCGGTATATTAAGGGAAAATTGTCAAGATATCATTTTTCTAATACCACTTTTCATGTTTATTTTAATCAGTTTTATCTTTATTTTCAAGAGGAAAAAACACATTTATAACTCTTGAGTTAATTAATCTAAGATTTAGAATTTAGAGTTGAGGGGTAGGGATATGGTGGGATAGAGTTAGGAATGTAAAATTTAGAATTCTAACTAATTTTTTAAATAAAATTGTATCTTAAATTAATGGTATTTATGAAAATGTCTCTTTAACGAAAATAAAAATGAAAAATGGTACAACAATAGGGGTGGAGTAGAGTTTAAATCTTTGATGGAAAATATCTGAGTGATATACAAGAGATAATAACTATGATTAAAAATTAACAAGTATAAAAGTGAAACTTAATATAAAAGCGCAAATAATGATAAGAGACTCAAATACTGATTGATATTTATATAAGTCTGTTTTTGTACATTTTATATAAATATGTTTGTGAGGTGAGACTTTTGGGGCACTAAACTGGTAAATGATATACGTACGAGCTGCAGTGAAAATTCTATGTCTCTATGAAGATCTAGAAGCAAGCTACATTTGCCAAAAGATATACTTCTCGACATCCATATCCCATTTTCCATTCTTATTATCAATAGAACCAAATAAATAAATAAATAACAGTTATTGTTTTGTTGCCTATTAAAGAGAAATTGGAGACAACCAAAATGTGTTCTCCCAAAACCTTCAACAATGCCCACCAATTGAAACTAAGCATTATTGTCAACTTTATCAAGCATACAATATGCCAATAATCTAATTTTTTTGATCTTTTAGGAAATAACAAATATCAGATTAATCCTAATGGAATCCAGAATATATATATTTATTTTCTTCTTTTAAATGAAATCCATCATTCTCACGTATATGGATGCGTTCCAATCTCCCATGACAACAAAAGAAAATGAAACCACCTCACTACAATTTTGGTCACCAAAAATAGTTATGAATCTATTTGTGGAAAATGTTCTAAACCTAACAGTAAAACTACTTTGGGCCGTATCTGGCTCAGCTAATCATATAGAAGGTTGGTTGTGAAAATGACAATATTACTATTCTACTTCTTTCCACGTATCAACTTTGTAATAGGGTAAGTTTTGTGTACTAATTGCATAATCAGTATAGTTTTTTAAAAATAACAATGAATCACTTTGCCCAAAAAAAACAAACAATGAGTGATCCACAATGTGTGGCTGAGTGCCTAGCTCAAATAGGGGAGTGGTTTGGGGCGCAAAAACCGAGTTCCTACTACCTCTCTTTTTTTATTTATATAAATCAGAAAGCGACAAATTCCCTAGCTCCGTCCTTGATAAACACTCCTACACCGGATGAAAAGGTCGGTGTCTACAACTTTTATGTCCGTCTTTATTTCCTCTCATCTGCTCCATATATTTTAAAAGGCCTCTAAGGCAAAGAATGAGGTTTGGCCCTTAACGAACGTTTGTGTCTCTTTATTTTGCTCTATATTATTATTTTTTAAACTATGTTTGCTCTATATTTTTGCAGGCTCCATTCTCATCAGACCTTAGTTATTTTCCTACTCTACTTTATATGAAACACTCTACATAATATACGGGTTGCATAGTTATAGATACACCAATGATCAAAGCTTTGGTGGTCTGACTCCTGAGAGAAAGCCAAAGCAAGAAGGAAATTTCATATACAGGTTAGTTTTCTCGATCTTTTTCTCGTAGCTAGATCTGAGAAAAGTGCCACTTCTGTGTGGATATTTAAATTTCTAGAGTGTCAGATAAATAAATATTTTTTTGTCAAAAAAAGATAATTAAATAAATAACCTGAAACAGAAAGGATGAAATATGTATGCAAAATTGTAGAATCTATGCGTACGAAGTCAACATGTCATGTTTTTCAGTTGTTATTTGTTAGATGTTACAATACATTTTAACAAATACGAATGAACTACGCAAAATGTTATTAGAACATGATGTAAGAAGTTAGAACTACACTACTGAAGCGTAAAGGTTTTGGCAGAACCACATTTATCATTTGTTATGAAAACTGAAATCCTATATAGTCATTTCTAGTTCGAGTTGGCTTCCACTGGTTTAAAATAGTAAAGTATGATTTCGATATATAAGTAATAAATTAATAACTAATCAATAAAAAGTGTATAAAATATATAAATAAATAATATACAATGGACAAATCTCTTAAATAGATTTTTTGAAACTTTTGTTAAAAAATAGACTTTGAAAATAAGATCAAAATAGATATTTTATTTTGAGAATATTAATACTTTTTTTATTTTTTTTTAATTTAAGTCACCAACTCTAAACTCCAAGTCTAATAGTTAATCCAATGGGTATATATATTTACACTTTTTTTAAAAAAAAAATTGTTTATTTTTTGGTGATAATTTTTTTTTAGATTTATTTTAACATATGTTAATTGAATAGATCTATTAAAATCTCGTTCGGTATTCTCTAATTTTGGGTTGGCTTGAATTTTATGTTTAGGATTTTTTTTTTATTTTTATCGCTTGTTCGACCCGTTTGACATTCGGTGTTTTTAAAGTATTTGTTCCGTAAACCCAACCTTTAAATTTAAAAACTTCTTGATGAGTTGTTTGGGCCTAAGGCCCATATTATATCCTTGATTCCCCGGTAGCACAACACTAGACTAGGGCATGCAGCTTTGCGTAGCAGCGGATATATAAACGAAAAACCATTGTTATTTATATCTGTTGAGCTTTATTTCATATTGAAATTCAAAGGAAAAACATGGTGATGTTCAGAGTTTAATGCTCATTTTTATTATGATGATTAAAATTCGTATAATACCCTTTTCAACACCATTTTATACCAATAAAACTCCATTTTCTGTTGAAACGATACATCTATTGGTTGTTGTTACTTTTCTTGATAATTGATGGTCTCCCAGAGAAAATAAAGTTGATGATGCTTAGCCTGTTAAGATTTTGAGGTAAACCACACTTTCATTATAGATGTGCACTAATCATGTTGATATATAGTAATTATTAATTTAGTATGTAGATGTTGTAAAAATTGTGTCTAGATGTTAATATACATATATAAACTTAGTGTGATCTACATATCTTCAAACAAAATTATCATATAGTTAAATCTCTATACATACATAAATTAATAAATACTATAATATCATTAGTTGTATTAATTTTTAATTTGATTTAATGTAAAAGATTGATGAAATAATATTTTCTAATTTTTCTGTAGTTATATAAATTTAAGAAGATAATAAATTAGTATTTATATATATATACATATGTAACAAAGATAACAGACTAAAATATAACTCTAGTGGACATTATTTGAATTTGTTTGTCATTAATTATGATAAGGAGTAATTATTTCTCATCATTCCTAAAGTTTTTTTTTGTTCGTTACTAAATTTTATATGGTAGTTACCAGTTAACTTAAACCTAGTGTTTGGGAGTTTGTGGAACATGACTGATGGAAGTTGGAGTGGCTAAAAATTATTTTTTCTTTTAAAGTTCTTTGAGTTTATAAGAAAATATTTTCTAAATAGGAAAAAGAAAAATTGAAAGAAAATGTAGAGAAACATGGCAGCTAGGGATGAATAATCGGCCTCGAGTGTATCTAGGACAATTGTCTAACGTCTAAACCGTCTTAAAACATTATTCATCCATATCGCCCAATCCAACTCAAATGATTAATGGGTGACTGTCTAGTCTATAAAACTGCTTCCAGTGCCTTGACATATAATGTTTATGAAAACAAATCACGATAGTTGTTTAGGAGGAAATGTCGACAGGATTGATGTACGGACGTTTGCAATTTACAATAAGAATTGTTTGAGTTGATAGGAAAGCACCTTCTCAATTCAGTCATAGAAAATAACAAATTAGAAAATAATACTATAAAGAAACAGGTAACATTCCTCGATCCATATACATGCAAGATTCACCAAAGATGAGTGGTATATATCTAAATACCACTTAACTTCTAAATTATTGCTTTACACATCCAGAAATGTGGTTAATTAAAGCTTATTTACCCAAGGCTAAAGATTGTGCATACCAATTAAAACACTGAATCCGTATGTAAGCAAACCATATATCATCATACTTTATATGTTACATTTGCTGTGTGTTTAACGGTGTGTTTGTGACATAACTTTTTAAATTTCCCATACTGACATTTAGAACAGAAGGCAAAACAACAATAAATTGATATCAAGGCCAGAGTAGAAACTGCCAAAACAAGTAATTATTTAAAACCACAATTATAGAATATAAGTTTCATCAATCAAGCAGTCCAAAGCCTCAATCATATTAGCAGACAAACCCCACACATACACACAAAGACACATGTCTACATTTATAAATGCGAAAGATTTGGCTCATGGAGCTCTTATGTTGATGCATATAGAAACTCCAAATACCTCATAAGAAGTTAAGAACGGGGCATCATGATGATCATCAGTAGCAGAGATAATCGTATAGAGAAAAAGTTGAAATAGGGTTTCTCTCCTCATCTACTGATGCTGTTGAAGTTGTGTTATGTTCCCTTGGTATCACCACTCCTAGATTACCAACATTAGATATTTTATCTTTTATGAAGTTTTTGACCAAAACCAAAATACTATGACTACAATAGTTAGGGCTTTTAATTAAGAAAATGTTCTTACCAGCTGTTGAAACAGTTCCTCTAATTGAGCCAAGACTTGTGTAAGATTCCTCGGAGTCTCCAAAGATGGTAGAGGAGCTAGATTCACTGGTTAGTCCAAGAAACTTCTCTATAATGCTCACAGAATCCATGTTCAAGTTAGTTCTACTCTTTTCTTGTTCTAGGTTTTCTCCTTCTACTTGTGCACCACCAGTTATCTTAGTCTTTCCTGACTCTTGATTAGGATCTGAAAATGTTTTCGAGGTGTCAGTTAGTCCTGATAATCTCATCTTCATCTTCGTCATTGTTCTCTCTCTTGCTCGTTCTCTAGCTTTCTCTCTCGAATGTTTCTTCTTACAAGAGTCATCAACCCTCTTTCTTCTTCTCTTTGAGACTTTCAATGTCTCGTCATTTGCATTTTCACTAACCTGAAGATGTTCATGGTTTCCTCCTCCTCCTCCTCCTCCTGATGCAGCTGCACTTTCTTTCACTTGTTTGATGGAAGCCTTTGATTTGGAGATAAGCCATTCGATGGTCTTGCTCGCCTTGTCGAAACCCAACATGTCTTGAAGATCAAAGAATTTGCGAGCAATCTGGAGAGACAGTCTCATCCTCCTGTCTCTAGGACCTTGAGCAGTGCAGATCTTACTATGCCTGTCCCTTTTCTTTCCAGTTCTTCTTGGTGAAACCTTTTTTGAGGTGGTTCCATCAACCCACTTCTCATTCTTTTTTTCTTGCTCAAGCTCCTTGCATAATTTTCTCGGAGAATCAACATCATCTTGCTGTTGTAACAAGAATTCACTTATCAAGACAGATTCATCAAGAAAATTTGAAGAGGAAGGAAAATGAGGCAAAGGGTCATGATGGTGAGAACTAGGGCTTTGGATGTGAGTGGTGAAAGAAGGAAGCATGGTTGCTTCATGGAGATTGAAAGGATCAAAGAGGTCATAGCCATTGGTGTCTATAGAAGGAAACATTAGATTGAAGAGAGAGACAGGTAACTTATTATACACAGTTTCCCCCCCAACCCCTTCTTCTTCAAGTCAGTTGGTTCATTAGTGGGTGTGTGCTTGTGCTATAAAGGTCGATAGGTTGAGGAAGAAAGAAGGACAAAAAGCGATTGTAAAAATGAATACTTTTGGTAAATGTTTAAGAAAAAATGAATCTCATCCTAATAATTATTTGCGTGGAATTAATACATATATTCATTTTAAATAACCCTTAGAATATAACACATAAATTTGTAGAAATGAAAGCTTACAGAAAGCAATTAACGGGTAACTATATCTCTTTCTTTTTTTTTGAAACACGAGTAACTATATCTCTAATTAATTATTATCTAATCTTAGACACAATCAATTTTGTTTTTTCAATGTTACAAAATCAAGACTTGGTTCAGTTGGTCAATCTTTGCATCAGAGTTGAATTAAGTTGCAACATTAATTGAATGCTCACTATATCGAATTTAGTTTCCTGACTTTTACAACTTGAAGTAGAAATTGTGTGCTTCTCTTGTTAGTATTATATATCTTATTTGGGTAGCTACTCATAGCTACAAACTCTTTTATTAAAGCAAAAAGTAAAGAAGTTCTTCTATTGAAAATTTTAAAATAAAGGCTTAATAAGTGTGGTGTGGATGGGATAAGGCTAAGGAGAAGGTTGTGGGAGTGATAGTGATTAACGGTAATGAAAAAAAAGTGGTGATAGCTACGTGAAGAAAAGTGGGAGGAGAAAACGAAAGGGACCAAGTCTAAGGCCTATTTAGTTATCCCTTCACGTGGGAGTTGCTTTGTTGTTTGATAGCAACCCCATCTCTTTCACTTTCTCGATTGTATGCTTTATGGAAGATAATATTGGCATCTATATCTTATAAAAAGATGGACAATATATATATATATTTTGTTTTTCTTGCTTAGGTATTTGGAGACATGCATTGATTAATAAGGTTTTCGAAATTCGTCACTTATTGAAGTTCAAAGGAGAACGTTTTTGTGATGTTGAGAATTGTTGTTTGTTCAATATCATATTTGTGTTTAATTTTAAAATCATACCAATGTAGATTACTATCAACACTTTCTCTTGATTTAGGGGGACTTCACTCCCTTATCCCTGGAGAGAGGAGGTTCTGCGATCCATTTCCAATTCAAACTAACCAATTTTTGTCCATCAATATATTTAAACCACGAATCTTTAGTGAAAATATATGAATATAATCATTTGCCTTGAAATAAGTATTTGTATCTTTGAAATTGAATAATTGCCTTGAAATAAGTATTTGTACAAAAATTTCCAACTTAAATCCAAAAATATATTTAAAAAACTTGGTGGCATGGATCCTTCGCTTAGTTCGCTTCCCCTATCTTGAGCTGTCTCTTTATATATATACTCATATGATTGATTCATTTTTCCAATTGAATGTGTTAAACTGATGTATACAATACAATCTGCACTAAATTAATCAGTTCGAACATTGAAAATAAGATGGTACAGGAAAAGGTTTAAACAAGAACATACACAAAATGCAAAATATGCCTGGTTAACTTATTATTGTTATTGTTTTTAATTTAGTGTCTTGCTAAAGAATTTATTTTTTTTCGTTTCTTTTTTTGGAACACCAACCTTTTTTGGTATAGCAAGTAGTCGTGAACCCGACGTTGGTGGTCGGGTGGCGTGAGGCGGCTCGCAATGACCCCAAAGGTCGCAGGTTCGAAACCTCTTCACTCAGATTAACCCCAACGTTGGACCAGGCGACATGAGTATCTAATTCCCCTTGCGAGCAAATGGGGTCTGGCTGGCGCCATCCCGGGTCATAAAAAAAAACAAGCAGTTGTGACTACTAAAAATCTATTTTTGTTTTTAGATGGATGATTCATGATTGGCTAAAATCTAACCGACATCTTTGTCACTGTATGTCTTTAAATTCGTATGATTTTTTAAAAACCTTTTCTCAAAGAGAATGTTTTAAGGCTTCGAAATGAGGTAGTCATTCTTTATAAAAAAATTGTGGTAGTCATTTTAACATTGTCATTTTAAGATTTATTTGATTCTTCATGTATGGAAGAAAAGGAGGAGGATGTAATTGGTGGAGAGAGATATAGGTAGGGAGTTAGGGTTCAAGACTTAGAAGAGACAGACACAAACTGAGCCTACAAAACCCATAGACTTCTATTTTATTAATGCCTACTTTTCCTTTGACTCGCTTGACCACTACTGCTCGCCCCATATGTAAATTTCATGGCGCAAAACTATATGTGATATACAGAAACAATTTGCTAAATAGCTGATTAAGTATAAGCTATATTATTACAACCATTCTATTTAATTTAAAAATACATAAGAATCAATGTCTTATTAATCTGTTGAAACTCTCAAGTTCTATCCGTAACAAAAAAATTAAAACGTTTTATAAATAAAAAATTGCATACAATGCAACTATAGACACAAGAAACATATTTATATAAAACTCAAATAACCATAAAATTATTAAAAAATTTAAAGATAATATTAAGTAATTAAGATAACTACTAAAATAATGAGAAATTTTAAGTTTATCACATTGATTGTACCATTATTCATGTTTACCTCCAATATAGGATATTTTTACAAATATTTTTTTTATCTAAGAAGCAATAGACCATTTGCTTTATATATATATAATAATAAAAAAATATTTCTTTTATAATTTTCGAAATATACATTTTCAAATTGACAATTTTAATAACTTTTCAGTTTTTCTTTATTTTTCAATTTTTTTTTTTAAATTCAAAAATTATTTTTAAAACTCAAATTTTTGAAACTATTAAAAAGAAATATTATCAGTTTTAAGTATTTATTTATTAAAAAAAGAATCCTAAACCCCACCCTTTAAAACCATCTTCAAATCTAAATTCTAAGTATAAATTAGTTAACCTTATGGATAAAATATCTATTTATTTTTTAAAAATAAAAGTAAATGTGATTAAATTAATCATGATAAATGTACTAAGAAAATTGTATTTTAGGTAATTTCTCAACCAACTTTCTAATCCTCAAAATTTTGAGATTTCAAATAGTAAATTATAAAATTAGAAGTTTTATTATTTAAATATTCAAACATAATTTGTTTAATTTTATAGCATTTAACATCTTACAAATAACTTCACTATTTTTTATTTTTTTATTTTACCATAGTACTATATAGCTTGTTGTGAATAAGATCAATCAAAAGAAGATTAAATTTAGAAAACTAGAGAGAAACTAAGTGAAGAGAAATACTGGTCAGTGTTATTTTATCAAATTTGTGAACTAAATAATTATGATCTCCAAGGATTTTGTATTTATAAGCCTATACCTAATTCTTTATTTATACGAAACCATACCAAATGTTTTTATATAAGAATTTTATAAGAAATAGTTAGAAGTATAAGTATATTGATATAATAATTATTATTTGGTCACTAGAAACATATATTATAAATATTTTGAATATATCCTTACAAATTTAATTTCACGTATTAAATCAAATAAATACACTATATTTTTATTTGCCGGACAATCATTAGTTAGCAGTTTAAAAAATATAAGGATCCAAAAAACAGAATCAAAAATATATAATAACATAACAAAGAAATTATTTAGATTACATAATCCTAGTATATAATTATGGTTTTGAAAAAAAAAATCTATAGTATACTTTTCAATGAAACATGGTATCTAAAATAATAGATTATATGCTATTTGGTGGTATATTTTCTAATCATTAATTAAATACATTTTATGTTTAAATACGTTTTCAGTAATGATAGAATTAGAGGTATATTTTTTAATCATTAATTAAATAAGACTAATTTTATAAAATTATAAAAGATTTTATGTTTGAATAGCTATTTTTAATAAAAAATATTTCAAATTTAGATTGAATAGACGTCCTCTCCTAAAAATATGATTGTCTTAGTTGTGGAAACTATGGAGAAGCAAAAATATCGTTTTCAAAGTAAAAGTGAGAAGGAAAATGAGCTCAAAGATTTTTCAGGAGCTAATTATGATTTACCTTTTTCCTTTGAGAATCTTGTAACATGCACATTTGCAGTTTCACACATATAGTCCTCCACCACCAGTTTAATAATAATTGGTTAGGTAGAGAACTCTGATGTTTATGACTCTAGTAAAATTTTGTTTTCCAACAAATTGCATCATCATGCAGGTTTAAATATGGGTGATGAGTTTAAATGTGGACCGTGATGCATAGATAACACTATATAATCAACAACTATTTTATATGTTTTTGGTTTATCAGTCAAATACAATATAAGAATTATTTCATATTTTTCAGATGTATTATATTGTTTTGGAATTGTCAGAACATTGGCCAGAACAACTGCTTTACCAGAAGATAATAATGTCTCCATTTGACATATCACATGTGTGTAGATGCAGACTACAGACAATTTTGGTTTTATTTGTTGGGGGAGATATATTTTCTTTTTGCGGGATTTTAATAATCGACATACACAGTGTGGCAATTATATGTTTCATATATATATTTCGTACTTCGTGTGCATTTGTCAGACTTCAATTCATATTCTTTTTACATATGATTAGAAAAAATATTATTTAATACTTTGTTATTAATTTGGCTTTAAACCAGTTTTATCATATTTTTTTTATAACCAAGATGAATTCCAAAAGCTTTCTAGGCCCAAAGATTAATCACCACGAGACCCATAGAAATTCAGGTTTTCTTGCCACTTAAGACGTCCATCGGTGGCCAAGAGGAATCGAACCCAAAACGGAAACTTCAACCGAAACCCTTTTACCACTAGGGCAAATCCACTTGGTTAAACCAGTTTTATCATTAAAATTTTGATATATAAATACAAAATTTCATGTTAGAGATAACGAGAATAATTAGCTTTAGTAACTAGACATTAGCCGAAAGAGATTAAAACAAAACGGTGATCGCCTGAAGTTCTAAGAAAAGATGATATATATGTTTTATCTTCGGTCTTTTCTGTAAAATATAAATTCCTTTATCTATACTATTAAAATAAAAGTCATGACTTCTTTTATGTGTGATATTTCATTTTGGACTAATTAATAGAATATTTTCACATTTAATCTTCATATCATTAATTATGTTATTATTAATAGCATCTTAATGTCCATATATATATACATTGAAACACCATGTTTCTCACAACTTACTCTATAATAAAATAACTAAGATTATCTTTCCAATTCTAAGACTGTAAATGAATGTCAAATGGTTGTTATAAACCATCTTTAGTTCAGATTATTTGTTTCTTTGTCTTTACACATCCACTTTGAACAAACTTCTCAGAACAGAAACTGTGACCAAACTTCAACCACCGTAGATGAGCATCACTTTCGTTAATGGTGTATAGGAGCTTTTCATGTGGCAGCGAAATCGCCTCAGTCCATCCCAAAGATGATTCTCGATAAAGGTCAGTATCTGAAGATAGATGAGATGTTTTGAGGAAGAGATTCACCTAGAAGCTCTTGGTGTTAAGGTATGTTATGTTTTCAACTGATCTTTGTGTGTTTTGGTGACGTTGTTTTTGCAGCCATGTGATGTCTTGCATATTTTCATTGTTTCACCCATTCATCCATGTGCATTTTGATCATATAGACTAGTATTTAGTCATTTTAGGTTGCATTTTGCATACAAGAGTCTTTATCAGGTGTTGGAGTGTGCCATGGAGTGATTTGAGATGTTTGGGAGCATTGTGATCCAAAAGGGGTGAAATATGAGCATGGATGGAGCACTTAAAGAAATCTTCTGTTGCTAAGATTTTGTGGAGACATAGAAAATTGAGTTAGCTTTCTAATGGAAGTAGTTTCAAATCATTTGAAGATGTAATGAAGGAGTTATGACCAATTTACTAGAGGCATATCCACCCTGTTCGAGCATCCTGGAGCGACCTCATCAGAGCGACCTACCAAGGTCGCTCCCATACAGAGTGACCTCTCAGAGCGACCTACCAAGGCCGCTCCCAGCCAGAGCGACCTCACCGGAGCGATATGGACAGGTAGCTCGGCCTGGGAGTGATTGGTCGCTCGAAAACCACCCTGGAGCGACTTTACCGCAGCGATATGCACAGGTCGTTGCGCGGCTTTGCTGGGACGAATCTTAAGACATTTCAGGGACCTTTTGGTCATTTCTTTTCATGGTTTTACACTTGCTAAACCTAAGTTTAAGTACAACTTGTAGCCTATGAGGGAAAGAACCTTTTGTTCTTGGAGAAAACACAAAAACCTCTTGGAAAAGTTGATTTCTATGAATCATTCTTCATTGTTCTTGTGATTCTGTTTTATTTCATTGCATTATCTACTCATCTTTGCATGATTAGGCTTGAATCCAATATGGGTTTAAGAGGAATCATGAATATTAGTGAGTAATCCATCTTTGAATTCATGGGATAGGGAGATTAAGGGTGATTAGGCTAGAACTAGGATGTTTAGTGTAGATTTCTCTTATTCCTTGCTAGTAGAGTATTCTTAATGCATCTTTTGAGTTGGCCTCTCAAAGGTTGAGCTTTAGGCCTTTCCCACCTCACAAGGTGTTCGATGAAATGCCTGAGTCAACTCTCCTAAGCTTTTAACATACTTTACCAAAGACATTTGTTGTTAAAGGTGTTAAGATGGCTAATAGACTTGTTCTTAAAGATTACTTTTATAACATTCAACCGAAGACATTTGATGTTTGAGTTATGTTAGTAAATGAGCATTCATCTAGACATAGAGCTTGCTTAGAGATGTGTCTAGGTTTAAGGTTGATAGTTAATTGATCATTTCCCATTCTTAGTTCGAAGTTTGATCACCCAAGATCTAATCCCTACTCCCATGAGTTCTCCTTTTTCTTAATCAAGGAAGTTATTTTAGTTATCACTTTTCGTATTAGTAGTTATAGTTCAAAACCATCATTTATTCGATTGCACTTAGATTAAGTGAGTACTTGCATTCTCGGTGCTTTAAAATCCCTTAGAATTGGTTCGACAATCATTTATACTACAACATTTGTCTTAGGAGCCTTGAAAACTCCTAACATCAAATTGGCGCCGTTGCCAAATTCTGAGTAGATTTTAACATTGAGATTTAGTCACTTGCTTGAGACTAAGTCATTTTCTTTTATTTTGTTACTGATTCTTCATCTTCATCTCTTTTTGGATTACAGGTGTATGAACTTGAGGAGCAAAGGCACAACAAACCTTGTTCCAAGAGTTCCAGATATCCAGGCGTTTGAAAGAGAGATAGTAAGACATAGAAGACAAGCAGAGCAACAAGCTCAACAACAGAGGTTAGATACTGACATGGCTGATCCACCGCAAGGAGTTAACAACCCACCTGTTCACCCACCGCGCCCAGCTCGCCCCATTGGTACCTATGACCGCCCAAACCTTCATGGCAATATGTTGGGAATCCGAGCACCAGCTGTGGAAGCCAACAACTTTGAGGTCAAACCAGGACTTCTTAACCTGATTGAGAACAACAAGTATCATGGCTTGCCTGTAGAAGACCCATTTGATCACTTGGAAAAGTTTGACAGCTATTGTGGGCTGTCAAAAATCAATGGTGTGTCTGAGGATGCCTTCAAGCTCAAGCTATTCCCTTTCTCTTTAGGGGACAAGGCACGTCAGTGGGAGAAGTCTCTATCTAGTGACTCCATCACCAGTTGGGATGACTGCAAGAGAGCATTCTTGGAGAAATTCTTCTCTACCTCAAGAACTGCTAAGCTGAGAAATGAAATCTCCAGTTTTCAACAGAAGAACTTGGAAGGATTCAGTGAAGCCTGGGAGAGATTCAAAAGCTACCAAGCTCAATGTCCACACCATGGATTCCCTAAGGAGAGCTTGCTGAGTACATTCTACAGAGGTACTCTTCCTAAATACAGAGCAAGATTGGATACTGCTAGCAATGGGTTTTTCTTGGGAAGATCTGAGGAAGATGCAGAGGAGCTGGTAGACAACATGGTGAAGAGTGACGCAGTCAACAGTGGAGACTACGACAGAAGCAGTAGAGGTGATGACAAGCATACAAGGAAGGAGCTAAAGGCCCTCCATGATAAGATTGACATACTCATTGCAGAAAAGGCTACTCAAGAGCAACTGAACTTTGTTGGTAACACTTCAAAACAAGCACCACACGCTCTGACCAATGAGGTTGATGGAATAGAGGGCCATGAAGAGTTGTGTTTCATTAACAACAATGGTAGTTGGTACAAGAAGGAACCCAATTTTCACTACAACAACTACCCACAAGGAGGATACCAGCAGAGGAACAATCAGCAAGGAAGCTATCAGCCTCAGCAAAACCCACCTCCTGGCTTCACCAACAAGGGAAACCAACCTTCTCAACAACAAGCTAACACTTCTACATCTACTCCTCAGGAAACCAACACTGATGTTCTACTGAAACAAATTTTGGAGTCTCAGACTAGAAGTGAAAAACATGTTGGTTATGAGCTGAAAAACCTTCACGCCAAGATTGATGGGAGTTACAAAGACCTCAACAACAAATTTCAGGCTTTGGAGAACCAGTTTTCTTCAATAACTTCCACCTCTAAGCGCCCAGGGAAAGATCATTGCAATGTTGTCATCTCTGCTGCTACCTCTGAGACTGAACTGAATGATCATAAGAAAGAGGTAGATGAGATTGAAAGACTCCTCTATGAATCTGAACTTGTGCAGGATGAGAGACAGATTGTAGACAAGGCTGGCGCTCAGGTTGTAGAGAGGGTTGAGGAAAAGGTTGTGCAACCAGTTGGAGTCAGAGCTGAGATATCTCCTTTTGACAAGCTCCCATTTCCAAAGAAGGTCATCACTAAAGCTCAAAAGAAGGTGATCTCCAAGTTCAGGAAAGACTTGAGTGATGTTGGAGTTAAACTTCCAGAGCTTAATACAATGCAAGAGGCCTATGTTCAAATGATGCTCATCAAGGACATTCTAGATCACAAAGAAGAAGTAGCAGAGCTTCTAAACATCTCTACAACATTGATTGATCGACAAGTCCCTCCAAAGTCTCTCCCTAAGCTAGAGTCACAAGGGAAGTTCACACTGTCTTGCTCCCTTGGTAAAATCACCATGAATGATGCTCTTGTGGATAGTGGTGCCAATGTCAATGTGATCTCAATGGAAATGGTGAAAAGTCTTGGTATTGAAAGCATGGAGCCAAACACATCTTCTCTCATGTTTGGGGATTCATCTTCTACAACCCCCGTTGGCCTCATCAAAGACTTCCCTTTGAAGATTGGAGAATGCACAATCCCTATAGACCTCACAGTCCTCAAGATGGCAACTGAGAAGAGAGTTCCTTTGATCCTTGGCACTCCATTCCTCACAACAGTGGGAGCATGTATTGACTTCCCAAACAAGAAGATCACACTGCTCAATGTGAACAAGGTTGTCTCTTACCCAATCCAGTCTCCAATGGATGTTGAGTATTGTGGAACAATCACTTGTGAAGACACATCCATTGAGAAGACCCAAGCTGAAGTGGTTGTAACTGAGAAAAAATATCTTGCAGGCAAGTCTTCACAAGAGTTGTGTGTAGAGCACTTGGAAAGTGCTAAAAAGGAGGGGGTGAGTGGAGAAACAAATGCTGCTCATGACAAGAAGAAGATAGTGAAAGAATCTCAACCTCCACCTTTTGACAAGATGCCACACACCCTCACTCTCCACCCAATGAAGCTCAAGGATGGAGCCATTGAGTACAGGATCAAGTGCAAGGGAAGGTCTAAGCCATTCTCCAGTGCAAGAACCACCATCACTCTTGAAGGTGGGAAGGACCCTCCTTCTCACTAACTCCAAGTAAGTGCACCCTTACCTTTGTAAATATTTAGTTCATTCATCTTTTATCTCTCTCTCCAGCTCTCTTCCAAGTTTACTCTCACACAAGGGACTGTGTGAAGTAAGTTTGGGGGAGAGTCTATTGTCTCACATTGTGTCTTGTTTTGTTCTATTGTCATGAGTCTCATGCATTGCATTGTACATACACATATGCATAGAAAAACAAAAAAAATGAAAATTTTGAAACAATAAAAAAAAACAATCATGTAGGTTTCATCACTTGCATTTCTAGGAGAGTCTAGAGCATATAGCTTGCATTCACTTGTATTGGGAGAAATGACTTTAAAACACCTTGTAAAGAACACTTATCAAGAGCTCAAAGTGACACCCTAATTAGACATATCAAGTAGCTTGAGCATCTATTACAAAACCTTGCACGCTTCGTGCCTTGAAAACTCTTCTTGAAACATGTTTGCTTGCTTGATATTGACATTGTTCTTGAAACCAGCTCCAATCTGAAATTTGGCTTAATGAACTTAATATCTCTTGCATATGGGCACTTGCATACTTGATCATGTATCTCATACACATTTGGGCTATCTTATTCCATTTTACCACTCTTTTGTTAGCACAAATGGTACTCCACCCCCTTGAACCCAAGCCATTCTTTTGAGACCAAGCATTTAATTTGCATGAGTGAGGTCTCTTTCGATAGCTTGTCATGTGCAAAATCTTGAGAGTATTGGAGGCGACATAGGATTGTTCTCATCTCTTGCTAGCATAGGAACCTGTTTTGAGCTAGCATCTAGGATGGTGAGTGGGTACGTGCTCTTAAGTTGATATTTTGGGGAAAGAAGAAAGGCATTAGGGACCAAAAGAAATGAAAAGAAGCTCTAGATTGTGTTAAAAGAAACTCCCCCCTATAAAAAAAAGAAAAACAAAGAAATAAGTTTGGGGGAGGAGATGTGTAAAGAAGAAAAGTTAGAGCTAAGGAATAAAAAGAGTGTTAAGAGTCCCTAGTTGGTTGTGTAAAAAAAAAAGAGAAACATGTTCATTGGTGAGTGATGTGAGCAAAGGTTATTTGGGGCCATGGGATGAAGAAGAAGGGTTAGAACTTGTGATCACTTAGGAAAATGGTAGAATGATGAGAATAAGACTATGTATGCATGAGTTGCCTCTAGTCTTAGATAAATTTTGCATAATGATCAATCTTCTTGTTCTTGAGTGATAACCACTAAAAAAAATGATGATGCATTTGAGCCCTCCTTTTCATTCTCATTAGACCATTCGCTTGCCTAGCCAAATGATTGAGATCATGTGCCCATTTGTGAGAATTCACCTTGTGTGTGTGTGTGAACTAATGTGAGAGCTGGTTTAATGAGCTTGTAAATTGAAGAGTTTTGCACCTTGCTTAAAGGTATAAGAGTGTGTTGATAGGCCTAGAGAAACTAGAGTATAATAAGAGAGTGTGCTCATGCTATTTGCTATGTCTCTTTAGGATGTTAAGTTGAGTTCTAGATGTGTTTCTTTTGGCTGTGATCTCCCACCTTCAAATCTCTCTTCCTATAAGTTCAAGAAAGTTCACTTGAGGACAAGTAAATAATAAGTTTGGGGGAGTTGATGTCTTGCATATTTTCATTGTTTCACCCATTCATCCATGTGCATTTTGATCATATAGACTAGTATTTAGTAATTTTAGGTTGCATTTTGCATACAAGAGTCTTTATCATGTGTTGGAGTGTGCCATGGAGTGATTTGAGATGTTTGGGAGCATTGTGATCCAAAAGGGGTGAAATATGAGCATGGATGGAGCACTTAAAGAAATCTTCTGTTGCTAAGATTTTTTGGAGACATAGAAAATTGAGTTAACTTTCTAATGGAAGTAGTTTCAAATCATTTGAAGATGTAATGAAGGAGTTATGACCAATTTACTAGAGGCATATCCACCCTGTTCGAGCATCCTGGAGCGACCTCATCAGAGCGACCTACCAAGGTCGCTCCCATACAGAGTGACCTCTCAGAGCGACCTACCAAGGTCGCTCCCAGCCAGAGCGACCTCACCGGAGCGATATGGACAGGTAGCTCGTCCTGGGAGTGATTGGTCGCTCGAAAACCACCCTGGAGCGACTTTACCGGAGCGATATGCACAGGTCGCTGCGCGGCTTTGCTGGGACGAATCTTAAGACATTTCAGGGACCTTTTGGTCATTTCTTTTCATGGTTTTACACTTGCTAAACCTAAGTTTAAGTACAACTTGTAGCCTATGAGGCAAAGAACCTTTTGTTCTTGGAGAAAACACAAAAACCTCTTGGAAAAGTTGATTTCTATGAATCATTCTTCATTGTTCTTGTGATTCTGTTTTATTTCATTGCATTATCTACTCATCTTTGCATGATTAAGCTTGAATCCAATATGGGTTTAAGAGGAATCATGAATATTAGTGAGTAATCCATCTTTGAATTCATGGGATAGGGAGATTAAGGGTGATTAGGCTAGAACTAGGATGTTTAGTGTAGATTTCTCTTATTCCTTGCTAGTAGAGTATTCTTAATGCATCTTTTGAGTTGGCCTCTCAAAGGTTGAGCTTTAGGCCTTTCCCACCTCACAAGGTGTTCGATGAAATGCCTGAGTCAACTCTCCTAAGCTTTTAACATACTTTACCAAAGACATTTGTTGTTAAAGGTGTTAAGATGGCTAATAGACTTGTTCTTAAAGATTACTTTTATAACATTCAACCGAAGACATTTGATGTTTGAGTTATGTTAGTAAATGAGCATTCATCTAGACATAGAGCTTGCTTAGAGATGTGTCTAGGTTTAAGGTTGATAGTTAATTGATCATTTCCCATTCTTAGTTCGAAGTTTGATCACCCAAGATCTAATCCCTACTCCCATGAGTTCTCCTTTTTCTTAATCAAGGAAGTTATTTTAGTTATCGCTTTCCGTATTAGTAGTTATAGTTCAAAACCATCATTTATTCGATTGCACTTAGATTAAGTGAGTACTTGCATTCTCGGTGCTTTAAAATCCCTTAGAATTGGTTCGACAATCATTTATACTACAACATTTGTCTTAGGAGCCTTGAAAACTCCTAACATCACCATGGAAAGCACAAGACAAGAAGCAATGATGCTCACTTGATACATCGTTGGTTATAAATATTAGAAAAAAAAATTGATTGACAATCTAATAAGGTTATATTGTTTAGCCTTGAACATACACACTTGACCAGTTTCTTTCATTAACCATTACATTATTTGATTGTTAGCCTTGAACATGAACATTTGTTAATTATTTTGTTAATTTATAAACTAAACACAGTGAACATTTGGAGAAGATGAACATGGTGTACTATTAGTAAATATTAAAATCTGATATAAAATAATTCATGTAATTAATATAACATCGATAAATAATTTACGTTCACTTAATGTGTTTATTCTTTTAACTGAAAAAAAATTGCATACATTTAAAATTCAAATATTTATGTTCCAAGAATTTCGTTATTATAACCATATTTGAAAAAAAAACTCATTTGTTTAAAATAATTAAAACTATTCCCATCTTACGCAAATATGGTTTATAAATTTGTTCCCAATTATTTTAACTTCCTTTATACCCAATAGAAAACAGAACATATATCCTCAAATATAAACCAAGAATCTTGATAATTCATGTCATTACGTAGAGACACCAAAAAAGAATTTCAAGGAAAATATTTGTAGAGATATATTGTTCAGAAAGTATGAGTATAAGTTAACTAAAACAATGAAGATCCCACGTTTAAAAGTCGATCTATGCTTAGCCAATACTATATATGGTGAGTATAACTAGATTTAGAAAGCTAACTTTTTAAATTAAATAAACAATATATGCTCATGTACTTTGATATCGTAGAGCATATCCCAAGTATAAAATAATATTATCTTTAGGTAGTTGGTCATTAGGTCGATAATGATAAAATTATTATCCAACAAAACCAGTTAAAAATATATTGTTTCCTAAATTTTCTACTACAGGTACCATAAGATGAAACTGTAAGTTTAATTTCACTTTTTAATAAATAAGTTTTTGTATCTAACCTACGATTTTAGATCATAACTTATTTGTTTTATTTTTTCATGCAAGGTGTTAAGATATATTACTCTTGCAAAACAAAATCACATGCTTCGTGTTCAAAGCAATTTTCGTTTGATTAAAATATTTATGTCGCCCAAGCAGGTGGTCCAATAGGCTGGATAAAAAAACTCCGAATCAGAAGAATCTAACCAAATTCGACTTAAGAAAATAGTATCGAATTCGAACCAAATTTGGTTAAATATTCAAGGGGGTTTTGAAATTTTGATATCTAAAAAAGCGAAACTAAATCCTGTCCAAACTAAAATCTTTCGAGTATCCGAATACATCCAAATCAGATTTATATACTTAAATATATTAATTATTTTTAGATTAATATATAAAATATCAAAATATAAGATTTTTGAAGTTTCAAAATATTTGGAAATATATACAAATAGTCAAACGTAAATGTATAAAATAGATAAACAATAATCAAAACAGCAAAATTACTTGAAATATCTATTGATTTTCTATCCAAGTATTCAAGAAAAAACTAATTTTTATGTTATAAATTTAGCTACTTTGGTATACATTATTCAAATTTATATGTAATATATTGTTTTTATTTTTAGATTTTGTAAAATTTAAAGTATATATGAGTTTTAAATTAAAAATAATAATTTAAACGGGTTTTAACAACTTGAATAGAACTCGAAAAGATCTGACCGAACCCAACCTGCAATTTATAAATACCCGAATGCGGCTGAAATCTTTAACAAGATCTAAAATTCAAATAGACTGAACCGAACCTAAGCGGATACCCGAACATCCATTCCTAAACCATGCTTACAAGCTTTCTATTACAAAAACACGTATTGATCATTATTTTGAAGATAACTTTCCAACTTTGACCAGTTACGAAAATATTAGAAATGAAAATGTCAAATCCACTTTCTTAAAATAAATTCAATATATTCGTTTTTATAGTTTATTAATAAAAACATATTGTTTTCACTTTCAAATGTAATTGGTCAGGTCGACTTAAGAAACGTTCAAACTGTTCAAGCCTTACCTTGGTAAAGATAAGAAAAAAATTGATTTTTTTACATGACAATAAATATATATATTACAACCATTATATTATATAAACAGTCAAAATTGTAAACATAAAAAGCCAAAATACATCTGCGCGTGCGGATCAAAGTCTAGTTTGATTACAATACTTATTTAGAGTTGCAATTGAGGAATGGAAAATGATGAAATAAATCTCCACTTTCAACTCATTCATATACAACTCGTAATAGGTACTAGATTTTAACCCACGCAACCGCGCGGGTTGTTTTATATATATATATATATATATATATATGTAACTTTTTTCATCATTAGTTATATATTTAAATATTTTTATAAGCCACACAAACACTATTATAAGGTTTGATAATATATAACACCAAATTATTAAGTTATTGATAAATTTATTATATAAAATATAATTTTGTAGTATAAAAAGAAAACTCGCATAACCAATAATGTTATAATAAATGCAAAAATTATTATAAAATTAGATTATATATAACACCAAATTATATTAAATTATTGATAAATTTAATATATAAACTATGCCTTTGTACTGTAACTATAAAGTTACTCATATATTTTAATGTTTATATAACTATTACAGACACAATCATTTTATAGTTTACATTTTATAGTTTATCTTATTGGATTTGCATTTGATGACTAAATAAATTAATATATATGAAAAATTATATTTTAAAATTATTTTATATTTAATTTCTACTAAATTCTGATATAGATTTCAAAGTTAGATTACCGTTTAACATTTTTTATATTTATTTAGATAATATATATATATATATTAAGTATAAATTTTTTTTTATTTTATAAAAAGATATAATTTTAATTTTTTTTAATTTTATAAAATATTACTGAATGTATATTAATATATAATTATATTTCATTACTAATTCGAAATTAGTGAAATATTTAAAGAACTTTTTAAAGTTGAGATCTTGATAAAATCTTTTTCAAAAGATTTGTTATAATTTTTAATATATATTTATATTTAAAACAAAAAGATATCAGAAGATATTATGATTATAGTTGTTACAAATATTTTCTTATTAATTTTAATAAAATACATTTATTAAAGTTTCCTATTGATGGTCCAAAAAAAATCACACATGAAATGAGTCATGACTTCTCTTTTAATAGAATAGATGTGTAATTCGGACTGTACACTTGGTTTTACTCATATACATCCCGAACTAATAAAAGTTTTCGAGTAATTCTAATTAAAATATATTCTTGGGTCATGATTATATAATAGGTATTTGGTCAAGTAAATTATTCTGGTCCGAGTGATCTATCTGGGTAGCTATTTTTAATTATCTGAAATTATCCAAATATTCTTATAGCTACTCAAAAGCTCTTCTGAATTCATATGACATTTTTCTCATAATGTTATCAGTAAAGACTGTGGACTCAATATTCATTGTTTCAGATATATTAGCCTTCTTGCTGCTTTAAATCAAATAGCTAAGATATAAGAGACTACCATTTATGTTATGAATTCTTTTTGGTGTAAATGTTAAATAGAGTTTTGTAATCCTACACATGTAAAAGTGGTTTCACTTTTTTACCGAGAACTCAATCAATATAAATAGCCTCTTCAACGAAAATTGAATCTTAGTGGTAGAATGCTTACTAAACACTCTTTTACCACTAGTCTAACAATCTGTTGGTAAACCCTACACTTGTATATAAGATTCTTTTGTTTAGACTTAAGATGAACGGCTCTTTCTTATTTTCCAGTTTACACTAGACGACTTTTTTTTGTCAACATGCGGCTTTTCAGTCAGCTCAGAGTTACAATTTACAAACATTAGAGCATGTCCAACCATTAAGAACCCTTTTGGGTTCTTAAAACTTTTTTTTTGTTTTCTGATTTTTTGAAAAAAAAAAATTAAATAACCAATTGTGTTACGCCACGTGGCAGCGGGACCCACAAAACAGTGTTAGAACTGGTTTTTAAAGAGAGATTTTTAGAAGTGGTTTTTAGGGGAAGTGGTGGGGCCCGCCACTATTTTTGGTTAAGAACCCCTAAGAATCATTGATGGAGGTGGTCTAACTTAATGAATTTTCGACTAGAAAAAAAAAGGTAAATGATATTTAAGGCCATTGTCATTCTTTTCTCCTTGTTCTTTTTGTTCTGGCAAATGGGCTTTCTTTTTATTTGATAGCAAGCTTTTAGTAATAAATATTATATTGGAAACAATGTCAAGAAAAATAAATGGGCTTTCGAAAAATCTCTATCAGGGTAGACTTGATGAATGGTCTTTACAAATTGAGGTGGCCACAGTTAAATTTCTAAAGAATGGAAGTTTGGACCAGAGAATTGATGCAAATGCATGTGGTACAAGACGTCAGTTTGAAGCAACGGCGAAGTTTCGGATATACTATATATGAGACTTACGATATGTCGCCCACATAGACACACGCTGAAATGTATATGCAAATTAATAATTAGCATGCATGGTCACAATTAACGTTCGCGTGGTACCAAAACAAAAGAACTGGCAAATTTTATTTTTAACGATGGATTGTATGCAGTTCAAAATCAAAACGATGGATTATATTACTAAGCCATATATGCAAAGAGTTCTTAATAAAAACAATTGAAAAACAAAACTAGACAAAAGAAACATCAATAAAAGTCTGAAGTAAAGAGCACATCTATTTTTGCGTATGAATAACTAAAGATTTTTCATATTTGAAATAGTTGGATCTTAAAAAAGATACTTCATACTAATCCAAAATACATTTCAGAATGAATTAACCACGGTTGTCACTTTATATTTATTGCTCCAGTAGGAACAATAAAAACATGACAACTATTTTTATTGGTTCATTGATAATAAGAGTCAATGAGATCATTGTTCCAAACAATGCAATCTTTCGGAGTAACTATAGTTTGCAGTAAGAACTCCATCACCATCAACTGAAGAACCATCAATGATTGAAGTCGGTAAGAATCGTTGCCCCCGTCCGCTTGTAGATCTATTGATTACCAAAGCTTTTATCTTTCCAAATCCATTGGAAGAAACACATAAAAGAATAGTAAATATATCTTTTGTTGATTCAAGCCAGCGGCCGGAGGTTTCTATATCTCTTAAACCCTAAACCCTACCTTCCCCCCCCCACCCACCAAATATAGCATTTTCTCTTAATAATCACATACATTTTAAAATTGTTATTTATGGATTAACCATTAAAACCATTAACTCATTAGTTATAGAATAACTCAATCTATTTTATTAAATGAGTTGGATTAATCCATAATTCATATAAAGTTAAAACCATTTAGATATTGTTTGGTTTGAGTTGGTTTACCTATTTTAACACCTCTGTCTAGAGGTCAACTTTTGAACTCGTGAATCTTGTTGCAATGAGTCAAGTCAGCTCGAGGTTTTTGAAAAAAAAATGGATTCTTTCTAAAAGAGTTTTGTTGTACGATGTTTCACCGGAGATATATTACATATATGAGTACTTTATGCTACTATCAATCAAATTTGGACTACTCAAGGATCTTCAGCCAAATTGGTGTCTTACTCATTAATAATAAAACATACATTAAAGTGATTACAAACAAATTTGAGTAATGAAATTTACATTATAACAAATGATAAGTAGGAACATAAAGTATTTTATAAATTACAAATAGAATGACAAATACACAATAGAGATACTTTATAATATATTTTATATAAGCAATTTGTGAATTTTAAAATAAAATAGTAATTGTTTTGTTAAATATATGTAGATTATAAATTAAAAATTCTTGAATCTAGTATTCTTACATGTTAAATACTCCTTCCATTCCACAAAGATGAATGTTTTGAGAAATAGATTTTTCTATGCTTATTAATAAGTTAAAAATATTTTTTTTACCAAAACTATTGGTTTAAAGTTAGAGGAAATTTTTATACATAATCAAAATATTTATTGTTATTCATTAATCATTTCTTTATGAGTGATAAATCTAAAAAAAAACTATCATTGTGGAATGAGCATATGAGATATTAAATTATCTTCTCGCTCTATGTTTCGTAATAGATAATGTTTTTGGAATTTTTTTGTTGTTTCAACATATATGATTTTTTTATATTGTTGTGTTATCTTTAAATTTATTGAAAATGTTGTAGCCAAATAAAATTTCGTAGTCATTTCTATAATTGGTTTAGTGGTTTTAAATTATATTTTTAAAAAATCTTACAGAAAAGTAGATTTTAAAATTTTTGTACATTAAGACAAATCATCATGCATAGTGAAACATTAAGCGTATATGAATTAAAATGATATATATAAAGTTTTAACAAAAATATTGGAAACACACAATTGCAAGAAGTTAGAATAATCAAATCAAGAAGTTAGTGTTCCTAAACTCAAATTCTTTTTGGAGAGAGAGAGTACGTTCCAACACAAAATGATGAAAAGGTCTTGGGGAAGCCATAAAGGAATAGCGTGGGAAATGAAGCTCAAGAGAAGAGCACTGGTTTTCTCATGAACAAAACTGACTCGCTACTTTATTTCTATTGATGTGCTCAATTATTCTTTCTTTTCGACTTTTATTGGCATTTTTGCCTTAGAATATGATTTAAACAGTCTCTAATGTTTATACCGTAGTCGGTCAAACTTTAAACCCAATATACTACTTAATGTACCAAATTTAAAATAAATAAATAATTCAAAAGAGAGATTTTCTACCTTTATTGTTAAGGAATTCATTACAAACTGTACATTTATCTGAAATAAAGGTCCTACCTGAAATTAATGTGAACCCTGTTTTTACCATTGATAGTTTTGGTCATGCGTAAGATATAGAGAAAAAGTAGCAGCCATCAAATTAAAATTTTATGTACTTTTTCTCATAAATAAAAACTGAAATATAATAATACACGTGCATGTATATTTGTGTGTATACATGTTCATGCCAGTTTGCCAACAAAGACTCAGGTATCGTATATTAGATTTTATGCTAATAAGATATTTTTTTGCGACCCACTATATGAAAATGATAAGAATGGTGTATGAACTATTAGAGTTGCATGCGTTCTTATATAATCTAGTTTTTTCAGCATTTTCACTATTTCAGTTCATGTATAAATAATATCAATGTAGATAAGCAAGTATATACTGCTTGAATTCAACCATTTTACTTTGTAATGTAAATATTGTACCACCAATTTGATTATCAGAAATTTTGTCGATCATTTTTATTAATAACAAAAAAAATATTATTTCAGTAAGATAAATTTTAAAAGTTAACGGATATAAAATATATTTTTAAATGACAAAGTTTTTTTTTTTTTTTGAACTTAAAATGACAAAGTTTATTAATATATTTTACAATGAAATGAAAGTGCGAAGTAAAGCAAAAGGGCTTTTTGATGCAAGCTTGAGACTCAGGTCATGATGATACGGCCAGCCTTTTTTGAGTCTTTGGTCGGTCCGACAATCTGTGTGTTTTGTGTTCACTCGGTGTGTTCTTTTAAATTTCTTTTTGTATTTAGTTATTTTAAAGTTATAGGGTTTCTTAAGCTCTCCTATAGGGGATGTAATGTAAAGTAAAATATGGATCGGTCTTAGTTTTACTTTTCTATTTCTCTGATAACTACACTCCTTAGTTGAGCTTTCCGTAAGTTGAAAGCAAAGACGACTTGCAGAGTGACTTTCCAAGTTGCACACCATCCATACATATATATACATCGGTTAAATAATTATCTTTAGGAAAGCCTAGAAGTTGTAAAAGGCTCATCCTTAAATCAGGACATATTTATATATATATTCATCTGTAGATTTATAGATGGATCCATATAAACCCCATAATATATGCTCACAAGAAAAAAAAAACCATAATATATATTTTGTGAGTTATGTCATGTAAGAACTTTGTTCAATTCTCACAATTTAATACCAATTTTGATTTTAAGACGAATTTACTATTGGCACTGTTTTGCAAATATATGACGTTCTTGTAACTTATATATATATATATATATATATATATATATAAAGCTGAATCTCACAAATTGTCAGCGTACAAAACAAAATAGAAAAATTGTCAAAAATACTATTTTCCTTGTACCACTTTTCAAAAATATCTTAATCAATTTTACCATTATTTTTTAAGAGGAAAAAACACACTTATAACCCTTAGGTTAATTAATCTAATACTTAAGGTTTAGAGTTAAGGGGTACGGGAGGGTGGGATTAGGGTTTAGGAATATAAAATTTAGGATTTTAATTAAGTTTTAAAAAAAATTGCCTCTTAAAAAATGGTATTTATGAAAATGTCTCTTTAATGAAGATAAAAGTGAAAAGTAGTATAAGGAAAGTGGTATTTTTGAAAATTCTCTAATATGATTAACAAAACAGATCATATTTAATCGTTAAGAAAACTCATTACGTTTTACGAACTCAGGTACCGAGCTAGAATTATTTTTTGTTTGTTAAGGAAACCACTTGATGATGATCGATATAACAACTCTCTCACACACTCACTCATTCAATCTATCACAAATATGCACAGGGCTATCTATTCTTGTCTTTTAACGTTGATTCACAAGCTTCTTAATGGTTTGTTTCAACAGTGATAACAAACACAAGTAGATTTTTGTGCGAGTGAGAGACTCTAAATTGCTCATGTAAACCAATGAGTATAGTGGTCTAAATGTCTAGTACGCATACAATTTTAATATTATTTCAACATATTTGTATGCAAGTAAAAATATAGTCTATTTTTAATTAAAACCAAGTTAATCTACAAATTAGATATTAAGTATTTGATCTAAATGCGTCGATAATAGAGAGATAATCTAAAGAATCTTACCCCATTAACCTTTTTGCTTTTTTAATAATTCCACAACAACATAAAACACAAGTTGCAAACTCTGCATATCCTTGTAACCATATATATACAAACGCATGTAAGTGTGCTCCTATATAAATCTGCATATGAAAGCAAGCTTTTGTCACTTTTTAACTCTTTCATCTCCTATCTTCTTTTACTAACCTTTCCATTCTTATATAGAGAGAGAAGAAGAGGGAAAAAGAGTAGAAAGATGGAGACTTTTAGGTCATCATAGACACAAGTGATGTGCGCAAAGAAACAAGAAGAAGTAGAAAGCTCAGAAGCCATGAACAACATACAAAATTACCAAAATGACCTCTTCTTCCACCAACTCATCTCCCATCATCATCACCAAGATCCTTCTCAATCCGAAGCCCCAGGTAACAACGTCGGATCCGGGTTTTCTATCTTCTCTCAAGACTCAGTTTCCTCTATATGCCCTACTTCGGCTCAACCACCGTTGGATCAGTTGCCTCCTCCATCATCTTTCTATGGGAGTTTCTTCAACAGAAGTCGAGCTCATCATCAGGGTTTACACTTTGGGTACGAGGGTTTTGGTGGAGCCACGTCAGCAGAAACACATCATCATCATGAACAGCTTCGCATCTTGTCAGAGGCTTTAGCTCCAGTAGTGCACGTTGGGTCGGGTTCTTTCGGGTTACAAGCTGAGTTAGGGAAGATGACAGCGCAAGAGATCATGGATGCTAAAGCTTTGGCTGCTTCAAAGAGTCATAGTGAAGCTGAGAGAAGACGAAGAGAGAGAATCAACAATCATTTTGCTAAGCTCCGTAGCATATTACCAAGCACCACCAAAGTAAGTCCTTATATTTTTAATCTCACATAGATAACACATTCATGATCATGATACATTAAAAAGGGAATTTTAATAAAACCATATTACAAAACAATGTAGAATTTTTATAAAGAGGAGATTTATTTCATCTTTAGTCTTAGCTTTAATCTTCTTAGGAATTAGGTTTAAACCTAATTATGTATTTAAGGATCTTTTTATCTTTGGCCAAAAAAAAACTTTTTATCTTTGTTTTGTGATTCTTAAATATGAATATGTCACATAGTAGAAAGTTCATGTCACATTTTGTACAATCTGCAGCTCCCCTGAACTTTGTTTTGGGATTCTTAGATAGGAATATACTTTAAAGCAACTGGGATCCAAGACTACTTGTATCATTTGCCATTTCTCATGAAATAAATTCACGTAGTTGACAAAAAAAACAATGGAAAGTTGGAATGAACAAACATAGCAACTGTGACATGAAAGTTCATGTCACGTTTTGTCTCTTTGTCTTTTTTTTTACGTTTAGGTTTTTATGAAAGGAAGTAGTAAGTTATTCAAAGGTCATCTCTTGAATCATGGATCTTCCGGGTACTTGTTAAATTCCCGAGGAGAGAATCAGTCAGAGACTGTAGAATAAATAAAAAAGTGTGAGAATATGGAACGTCAATGTCGCTTCTTGGTTAATTGATGTAATAAAGAGAAACAAACGGCGCTGTTTAAAAAGAATAAAAGCAACACAAAAGCCTTATTACCGAACCAAATCATCACTGCTCCGACCACATAATGTTTCTCCCTCGATACTAACAACTTATGTTTTGTAATTATGTAATGTTTTTTTTGGTATGTAGACTGATAAAGCGTCGTTGCTAGCGGAAGTGATTCAACACGTGAAAGAGTTGAAGAGAGAGACATCAGTGATCTCGGAGACAAACTTGGTTCCAACGGAGAGCAACGAGTTAACGGTAGCTTTCACGGAGGAGGAAGACACCGGAGATGGTAGATTCGTGATCAAAGCATCGGTTTGTTGCGAAGACAGGTCGGATTTATTGCCGGACATGATCAAAACGTTGAAAGCGATGCGTCTCAAAACGCTCAAGGCGGAGATAACCACTGTAGGGGGGCGAGTCAAGAACGTGTTGTTTGTCACCGGCGAAGAGAATTCGAGAGAGGAGGAGATGGGAGAGTATTGTATAGGGACGATAGAGGAGGCTTTGAAGGCAGTGATGGAGAAGAGTAACGTTGAGGAATCATCTTCTTCTGGGAAGGCTAAGAGACAGAGAATGAGTAGTCACAATATTATCACCATCGTTGAACAACAACAACAACAGCATCATATGTAATAAACCTTTAAGCGAGTTTTTTTTTTTTGGGTGTATCCACGTGTATGTTATATGGAAATGAATGTTGTACGTCACGTTAGACCTAGTTATGTGTTAGTATGTATAACGGAAATATTTGTATCCGTAGGGGCTTGGTTTGGTTTTAAGTACTTTCTTTTGATTGTTTGGTAGACTTGGTTAAATGATTATATTTCCTTCTAGAACATGATTTATATATCCGCCAAAAGATGATGCATGGGTTTTGCAGCATTTCTCTGTGGGATTTGAATTGTATAATGAAACCAAAAGAGACAATGAAGAAGAACAGGAAACATACCAAATATGATGCGTGTCAACTGTCAACTCGGATTCAGTCCGGAGAAAACAAAAAAAAAGGAATAGTTTTGGATTATGGGCTTTGTACGTTGATGCCTCTCTGACTCTTTTGCATTGTGCATTTACGTGTCTCTTGTATTTATTTTTATTTTTTGTGCAACGAATTTACATATACCCATTTCTAATAAACAACCAACTTTGAGGAAACAGACCATTGTGTGTGGCCACTTGATCATTCGGTCCTGACTGTTTATCCATAGTAGGCAGCTTGTCCAGGACTTTCCCAACTCCAAAATAAGTTGGACATTTCAGCAAACCCCATTTTCCCAGTGCAAAAAGTTGCTTGCATCACAAGTGACGGCCCTACTTTAACTAGTTAAAAGCCCAACTAGAGATTATTTGTTCGGGCCTAACTGCACGCTCTAAACATTCTTTCTTTTCTAATTTCCTGACTAAACATTAGAATATTATTTGAAAATATTTTATTAAACATAAAAGTATAAAGGTATTATTGGCGAAGAAGCTTTTTCTTTTGGACAGTCTGCTCTTACTGTGTGTTGCCTTTTGAAAACTTCCACGAAAAATCTCAACTTACTTACAACCAGATCTTCAATTTGAAACAAGGGTCTTGTCTGAGTGATTCAGAGACATTAGGGTTTCGTGATGTTGGTGCAGAGGAGAGTAATGAGCTGGAGAAGAGTTTGGATGTCGTTTCAAGCTTTCTCCAGCCATGGTTTCTTCTTCTCTTTCACGCTTCTTCTCGCTCTCAAGCTTGATCATCTCCTTTATCACTCATGGTGGTCAGTACAGTTCTTCTTAATTGATATGTCTTATACTTCATTTGATTAGGTCCGGTGATGAAATCTTTAGGGCTGTAGAAGATTTAGTAAAAAAATTTATAAAATTTACTTTTTACAAATTTTGGAGTCTATATTTATATAATTTTCTTAAAAAATTTTAAACGCCAGAGAATCAAATGTTTCATTATTTACTAAGTGATGTTGGGGTAGCCTAGAGAATTGGGTTTAGAGTTAACTTGGATATTTTTGTTGATCACTTAAGTAGAAGTAACATCTTCTTGACCCATCCTTTAAAGATCAAGACTTTTTGGACAAGCTTTCACTCTCCTTTGATTCTGTTTTTTTTTTCTTTTTGCAGGTTTTTGTATACACCCTTGTGGTGGTTATATCATGCTGTGCTTGCGTCTGGTAGATTGTCTCTGCCGGCTCCACCACTGCATCATAATGAGGGTGTATGAGATATTGATTGTTACTTTTTACTCTTAGTTTAGCAGGGCTGCTTGTAACCTGTTTTAAGTTCTGGTCTTGTAGCAATGGGCTCCTTATCACTCTGTTATGGCAACGCCACTGCTTGTTGCTTTTGAGATCCTGATCTTTGTACAACTTGGAGATAAATATGGTATTAGTTTTTTTACATTGTACTAATACTCTTTAATCAAAGCGTATATATGAATGATTTTTGTGTCCCTCTGTTGCAGCTGTTGGCTTAAAGATTGTCTTGTTACCGTTGCTTGCATTAGAGCTAGCGATTTTGACAGTAAATGTCAGGTATTCCATCAAAATTTTAAGGTTTTGGTTTTGTTTCATCACTTAATACTTTAATAGAATCCTGTTTTCATTTGGATGATTGTTTTCCTGCAGTGAGTGCAGGCCACTCTTGTGTGGAGAAACCATGAGTGATGAAGACATATGGGAACCACTTCCTGTAAGTTGGTTATTTCTCTATGAGCATTTGGACTTCAACTCAGTAATATTCAAATATGATCACTTAAAAATCGGATTCTGTTTTACAAAATTTGGTTTCATTTGTTCTTTTAACCTTTGTTGATTTGCTTCTGACATTGTTTGTTTCTTTTGTAGCATTTGTGGGTTTCCACATCTATGGTTTTCTTCATTGCTGCCACAACCTTCTCTCTTTATAAATCACGTGGTATGTTGCACATCTACTTAACCAAAAGATAAAAAAAAAAAAAATATGGTTGATGACTGCAATGTGCGAACAGTTGTTAAGATGTCTAGACTTTTGTAGAACCAAAGTCTCAGACTGTTTATGAATCTGTTATATCTCGAGCTTTGTATAGGTGATGTAGCTGCGTTGGACTGGTGGGACTTATCTATAAACTTTGGGTAAACTAATTTTCCTTGTTGAAGTCTTTCTGAACAATCCTCTTTTAGTAGTATGAACAATCTTCTTTCTTCTCAATCTACAGCATAGCACAGTGCATTGGCTTTCTTGTCTGCAAAATGTGGAGCTATCACTCAAATCATCCGTATTCACATGTACTGGTGGGTAGCTCATCTTCAACAGTAGTAAGATATCTGGAATGGAACAGCGGTTTATTTGAATCCACTGAGGAAGAAATCAATGGAGTGTGTATGAAAATTCCCTTCACTATCATTCAAATCATCCTTTTCTTGAGCTTAGAGGTACACATTTACAAAAAAAACAAGTCCACAGCTTTTAAACATGATCTTTTTAGAGCTAATTTCTCTTTTAATCTAATTGCCAGGGAACGACTGCTTCTCCCAAAAACATTCCAATTGTAGTTCTGTTTGCACCTCTTTTTCTCCTACAAGGAGCTGTGGTGCTTTTTGCTACATATAAGTTGGTGGAGAAGCATGTCTTGTTGATTTGTCGTATTGATGGTTCTTTTGCGAGATCATCGGCTTGTAAAATCCTGGAGTTCTTTCAACATGGTGCAAGGTACAACAAACTGAGCAATGAGAAGCTCTGGTGACAAAAAAAAAAGACTAATCCTTCTCAGATGGTTAATAACAGATTACTTAGCTGCTGCTGGTCTGTGGATGAAGAAAGTCAGGAGGAACAAGCTAGGCTCTACACTGGAGAAGCTACCGGGTAAAGCTGCTCCCATCCTTTGGTAACATAACTAATCTGACTCTTTTGAACTATGTTATGTTTTCAGATACAACACGTTCTCACCAGAGGTTGTGAAGAAAATGCCAAAGTCTGATCTTGTTGAAGAGGTAAAAATGCATATTCTTCAGTCATTTTCATTTTAAACATTCTGCTGAAACCAAGCAAGATCTGGAATCTATTAAACTCCTCTCACCAGGTATGTAGACTACAAGCTGCATTGAGTGAGCAAACAGATATCAGCAAGCAGGAGTACGAAAAGCTTCAAGACGTAATACATCCACGAGTTTGTCTGTTTAACAACCACTATGGAAGCAACGATTTGCTTACTAATACTTAAAAAAAATAATTGAATTTCAGGAGAAGATTCTTTGCAAAGTTTGCATTGTAGAGCCGATCGAAGTGGTTCTACTCCCATGTAAACATCGCGTCCTCTGCAGGTAAACAAACATTCCTTTCGTTTGGTCTTAGAAACTATCTAAATTGACATGTTTCAATAAGTATTATTGCTATTGTCACTCAAAAAAAAAGTTGTTAATCAAAACTAGCACTTGTTCAAACATGACTTTGTGTATTTACAACGAAATAACATGCATTGTGGGAGCTAAGCAAACCGAGTTCAAAGGTTTCCCACTGCAATTCATTTTGTGGTCTTGAGGATATGAAGCCATGCTTTAATCTTCATTTAAATATCCGGAAAAAATGTCTATCTATAGACTGCTCCTCTCTTTAGAGATTAGTGTGGATCCTTCTAGAAGCCCGAGATACTTCCATGTTTAAAAAAAAACGTATCATAAAAATAAAGTAACGTGCATTGTGCAGTTTGAATCGACTTGATGACACTAACTAGTTTAATGCATCCATTAGTCTTAAATTGTATTTTGCTAATTATAAAAGTGTAGAGGTAAAAAAACAAGTGTGATTGTGATTTGATACTTTATCTTTTAAACCATTTGGGTTTTGTTGAAATTCAATCTTGTAATATGTTCATGTCGTTTTTGTGTGTTTCAGCACATGCAGCAAGAAATGCGAGATCTGTCCGATTTGCCGTGCATTGATTGAGGAAGGTATGCATGTATACGATGCCTAGATTTTCAGACGACCTTGGCTTTATGAAGACGAGTAGGTAGGTATGCATGTGTGATGAAGCAAGAATTTAATTTATGAATATGGAATTATTTTATATCACTTGTTGCAACGAAGAATCCGATTACTTTTGTAGATAAAATGTTGTCATCGATCGTTGTAATAGAACACATACAACTTTTCTGAAGAGAAACACAAAAAACATAACAAGATTTACCAAACAACCAGCCCCAATGACACAAGAGATTCTTCCGACAGCTAGAGAAGCCTCCTCCAGTCTCCATTCATAACATTAAAACATCTCCCATGAAAATAATGCACAGTAGAGCAAGAGGGCCACCTCTATTCAATAAAAGATCACATCTGAAAAAGACATGATAAAACCTAACCGCAAAAGATAGCTTCTTAAACCACTGAAGTTATATGAAACCTATCCTCTCAGTTTTTCACCAAGTCATTGAATTGAACATTTGTAACTATCTGGAATACATATTTCACGAATGATCATGTATCACAATATATCGTACGTTTATGACTTTTTATTGTATAATCTTTTTGGATCAGAGCTGGATCCAGCGTCTTAGGGCATGATGAACCCTACTTTCGTAGGGTGGATTCTTAACTTTGCTAAAAAACGTTTTTAACTTTTAACTAAAAAAAACTTAAGAACTGTCTCTTAAATAAGAAATATAAAAAAAGTCTCTTAACCGAAAAATGTAAAAAAAAAAATCAAATCATAAGTTAAAAACCTCACCCTAAGAGACCAGAGTTAATCATGGTCTAATAGATTCAAAACCGACAATAACAATAGATTCTAATTAAACACATAAAGTTCATACGTTTTAATCAAAAAATGTAAAAAAAAGAGTCAAATCATAAGTTAAGAACCTCACTCTAAAAATTTAGGGTTAATCATGGTCTTATAGATTCAAAACCGACAATAACAATAGATTCTAATTAAACACATAAAGTTCCTAAAGTATGTAATATAAATAGAAAAGCGCATAATAAATAATGTATAATTTGTTAAAGTGTAGGACCCTCTAAACTCCAAATAATTCACATAAGAGGATCCACAACAAGGAGTTCTTAAGGGAATCTTTAGGAAAAAATTAATAAATAATCAGTGGACCCCATCAAAAGTTAAAGATTCTATCCTTAAAAATCCTTAAATAAGAACTGATCCGTAGGGAATCCTTACACTGTTTGCGGGTCTCTGCGACACGTGGCGGCCTGCAATTAATTGATATATATTTTTTTAATAATCTGAAAATAAAATAAAAATTAAAAAAAATGAATAGTTAAGGATACACAATTGTGGATGCTCTAAGCCTCAGTCATGTAAGACACACCTAATCTACCAATCTCTTAAACCTTGCAAATAAATCCATTTCAGACAGGGATACAAACCTTTAAATACTGAAAAAATTATCATCAGTGAAAATTTATTAAACCCTATGTCTATATTTTATACACTAGTTTGGAATATTTTTTTATATATTAAAACCTATGTCTATATTTTATACACTAGTGTGAAATATTTTTTTTATATATTAAAATGATATGTGAAGGCAAAAAATTTCAAAAATCAGGGAAGTGTCAAAACTTCTAGTGCCTAGTGTATATGCACTAGTGTACGATGTCTCATTTTTATATTATTACGTATCTTGAATTATTGGCAAAGAAGCTTTCCTTTGTGTCGTGGAAGCTCAGCTTTTGTACGAGAAGAGAAAAAGACTCTCTCCACGAACAATCTGCATCTTCTATGTGTTGCCTTTCGTAATTTTCCACGAAAAACTCAAGTTTCTCTTGAATTTGAGGTCTGTAAATAAACAAGGGTCTCTCTGATGATTCAGGGTTTCGTAGGAGCGAATATGTTGGGGCAGTGGGAAAAAGAGAGCTTGGAAGTAGTTTGTGACTTTTGGAGACTCTCCTGCCATGGTTTGCTCTTCTCCTTCACGCTTCTTGTCGCTCTCAAGCTTGACCATCTTCTTTCTGATTCATGGTGGTCAGTTCACTTCACTTCTTTCTTCTCCTTGATCCATGCCCTTGACTTCTGTTTGGTATTGGTATTGAGTAGTGTAGAGAATTGGGTTTTGAGTTAACTTGAATCTTCTGGTGATTACTGAAAAAGAAGTAGCATCTTCATGATCCATCCTTAAAGGTCAAGAATTTTTGCAATATGCTTTCACTAAGTGTAGCTTGGCAGAGAGCCTAGAGAACTGTGAGGTTTCATATCACTTGAATCTTTTGGTGATGTCTGAAGTAGAAGTGACATATTTTTGACCCATCTCTAAAGATTAAGACTTTTTTTTTGTTTTGGAAATGCTTTCACTAAGTGTAGTTAGGCATTGGGCAGAGAGGCTAGTGAATTGGGTCTTGCGTTCACTTGAACCTTTTGGTGATCACTAAAGTAGAAGTAGTATCTTCTTGACCCATCCTTAAAGGTCAAGACTTTTTGGATTTGCTTTCACTTAGTGTAGTTGGGCATAGAGTTCAGAGAACTGTAAGGTTTCATATCACTTTGAATCTCTTGGTGATCACTGATGTAGAAGTAGCATCTTCTTGACCCATCCTTAAAGATCAAGACTTTTTTGGATTTGCTTTCACTCTCCTTTGATTCTGTTGCTGCAGGTTTGTATTTACACCCTTGTGGTGGTTGTGTCATGCTGTGATTTCGCGTGGTAGATGTTCGTTGCCTGTTTCACCAATGCCTCATGATAAGAAAGTATGATTATTACCCTTTACTCTTAATTTGGTTGGGCTGCTTGTAACCTGTTTAAGTTCTGGTCTTGTTGTAGTGGGCTCCTTTTCAATCTGTCATGGCAACGCCCCTGCTTGTTGCTTTTGAGATCATGCTCTTTCTACATCTTGAAGATAAATATGGTATTTTTTTTCCATTACTAATAGTCTAATTTAAACCTTATATATGAATGGTTTGTGTCCCTCTGTTGCAGTTGTTGACTTAAAGCTTATTTTCTTGCCATTGCTTGCATTCGAGGTAGCGATTTTGGTATATAATGTCAGGTATTTCATCAACGTTTTAAGTTTTTTTTTTTTTTTTTGGTTTTGTTCACCCTTCTTACTATTCTAGAGTTGTTTTCATTTGGACCATTGTTGGCTTGTTTACTCTTTTCCCTTAGTGATGACTAACATGCAATTCCTGCAGTGAGTGCTTCACACTAAAGCCTAGAGATGAGGAAGCTATTATTGAGGAACCACTTCTCGTAAGTTGGTTATTCTCTTTGAGCAATTTTAGACCTCAACTCTCAAAAAGAACCGACTATGGTCACTTAGAATCGGATTATGTCTACAAAATTTGGTTTCATTTGCTCTTTAACCTTTGTTAATTTGCTTCTTACATTGTTTATTTCTTTTGTAGTACACATGGGTTTCCATATGGATGGTTTCCTTCATTGCTGCCATAACCTTCACTCTTGTTAAATCACTTGGTATGTTGCATATTTACTTCACTACTTTATTTGTTTGTGATCCTCTCTCCTCCAAACGAAACCCTGGAGGTGTTGTTGACGTTGCTCTTCTCATGTAAACAAGCTCAATTAAAAGATAAAAATAAATATTGTTTATTCTTTGTGATACCTAGTGACTGCAATGTCTATTATTTTGTAGAACCAACTGCTTACTCGTTAATTTGCAAAAAGATTGTGTTGTTTTCATCTTTCTATCTTGATATTACTGACAAGTCTCACTCTGTTTCTGAATCTGTTATGTCTCGAGCTTTGTATAGGTGATCTAGCTGCGGTGGACTTGTGGGACTTATCTATAAACGTTGGGTAAACTAGTTTTTCTTCTGGAAGTCTTTATGAACTATCCTCTTTTAGTAGTATGAACAATCTTCTTTCTTCTCAATCAACAGCATAGCAGAATACTTTGGCTTTCTTGTCTCCACAAAGTTGAACAACCAGTCCATCCATAGGTATTAACATATACAGTAAAAATCTATTGATTAATAATATCGGAACTATAACACTTTATTTATTATAAAATTATTATTTTAAAAGGTTTCTATAAATTAAAATAATTTATTGAAAAATGACAAAATTTTTCATTTCAAGCTATTATATATTAATTAAAATTTATGGATTTGAGTTTCTTTATTAGACTATTAGATATACTTTATGTATCTTAAATATGTATCACATAATACAATACAATTGTGTTTTTATATGTAATTCGAGAAAAATAACTCTAAATATTCAAATGAAAAATAAAATTATAGATGAAATTCATTTTAAAGAAAAATATACAATAAAATGTTTTGCTTATGTTATATATAGAATTTATAAAAAAAGTTATGTATATAGTAATTATCAATTTATGATTTAATGAGACTATATATTTATCCAAGAGTTTTGTAAATAGTATTGTCTTATTATCTTATTGAATTATGTCATATTTTATATTAATTCAATTTAAAATTGAATTATTTTATTAATTTATTGTGTTTATTAATTTATCAGTCTTTTAAGTATTAATGTATAGAATTTATCCTGTACTAAGCTCATCTTCAAGGATGGTAATATTAGGTACCGGGATAGCAACAGAGAATGCGATCTCCTAGATATTGGTGGATATGTAATGAAAATCCCATTCATTATCTTTCAAATCATCCTTCTCATGAGCTTAGAGGTACACGTTTACAGAAACAAGTTCACAGCTTACAAATCATCCCTTTCACCGGTTTGAGCTAATTCTCTTTTATCTAATTGCCAGGGAACACCTGCTTCTCCCAAAGACATTCCGATTGTAGTTCTGTTTGTACCTCTTTTTCTGATACAAGGAGCTAGTGTGCTTTTTGTTACATGTATCTCGTTGGCCAAGTCTGTCTCGTGGATTTATAGTGTTGGTGGTCCTTATGGAAGATCCTTTGCGAGATCATTGGCTCGTGTATTCCTGAGATTCTTTCAACATTGTAAAAGGTGCAACAAACTGAGCAATGGGAATATCTCTGGTGGCAACAAGAAAAACTAATCATTCTCATATTGTAAATAACAGATTACTTTGCGGGTGGTCTATCAATAAAGGAAGTCAGGAGGAACAAGTTAGGCTCCACAGTGGAGAAGCTACTGGGTAAAGCTCTCATCGTTTGGTAACATAACAAAGGGCTATTTTCACTTATACACTATGTTTTGCTCTATATGTGTTCAGATACAACACATTCTCACCAGAGGTTGTGAAGAAAATGCCAAACTCTGATCTTGTTGAAGAGGTAAAACTGCACATTCTTAAGTCATTTCATTTTTTAAACATTGTGAAACTAAGCAAGATCTGGAATCTCTTAAAATCCTCACCAGGGAGAGAAGAATCTTTGCAAAGTTTGCTATGAGGATCCGGTCAACATGGTTCTAATCCCATGTAGACATCACGTCCTCTGCAGGTAAACCAACATTCCATCTTTTCCTCTGCCTCCTCGCTTAAACCGCATTGTTTGCTTATCTTTTACACCATCTTGTGTGTTCTAGACATACCATCTTTTAAAATGTTCATGTCGTTTTTGTGTGTTTCAGCACGTGCTCCAAGAAATGCAAGACATGCCCGATATGTCGTGTCTTGATTACACATCGTATGCCTGTATACGATGCGTAGAGATTTCAGACGACCATGATGAAGAAGATGTATAATAACTTTCTTATGTAGTGTCTTGATTAAGCATCTTGTAATAACTATACGCCATCAAATGATTACATCTAGAGAAAAACTTAATGTGTTTCTAACTACATCAAGTATATGATTGATATATATTAACTAAATTTGGTTACGTAAGTAATAAAATCACAGCCATATATTTTTGTCACAGAAACAATATATTGAAACATGTGTAGTCTCTACATGTTATAATTGTTTAACATGTCACATCTACACGGCTGCAGAACAACTAGCAGATATAAGAACATCCATAGTAATAATCTCTTGAAAATTAATAATATTATAATAAAAATATCTTTTAAAAATCTAAGAAATTTATTAAAAAATATTCACAAATTGTGAGTCTTTTCAAGTTTTAATTTTTTTATATTATAATTATTAATTTTGGTGAAAAAATCTTGTCAAGAAACTCCGAATACAATAAGAATCCTATTTATTGTATTCCATAACCTAAGCTTAATAGAGTAAAGACTTATATCTATTCGTGTATGCTATGATAGACTGAGTTAAACCATGGAATCGCCATCACGAGCGCAGATGCTCACTTTGCAATTTTTTTTTATATTTTGTACATGTTATGAGAATAAATCTGAAAAGTCTTTTTTTTTTAAGTTTAACAGTCAAATAATTGTGTTTCTGTCTTTCTGATGTCTATGCGTAAAATAATAAACCACACGCTAATTAATATCTCGCTCTTTCACTTTCTATCCAACTAATTATGTAGGAGCCACAAATTGATCTATTTATTTAGATTAAGTTGGTTCTGATCATGGCCTAAATATTTAATTAAGTTAGTTCTTATGGCCTAAACTAGGACACGAGATTCATCATTCCACCAGATTTTAATTGAATTAATTAGTCAAATCTGAATGTCCCCGAAGATGTAAATGGAAAATGCTGATAATAATCCAAAATCAACGGCTGAGAGGGAATCATAATTTTTTTTTTGTGCAACATGTGAATCAGAATAACTAAAATTAGGATGAGATGAGGTTTGGGTCCATGCTTAGCTGACCTTTTAGGGTTTCTTTAATCTCGAGTTTTCTTCCAACTTGCATTGCATCTCCAAATTGTTGACTAAACCGCTATAAGGCCATGTTCATTGCGGGGTTTTTAGGTGGAGTTTTTAGCTTTTGATTTTTCATTTTTTCGTTTTTTTTACTTTACGGCTAACAACCGGCTCTTAAAACTCTTATTTAAGAGTCGATTCTTAATTTTTCTTAGTGAAAAACTAAGAACCAACTCTTAACAAAAGTTAAGAACTTCACCTAAAAACTTTGTAATAAACATGACCATAATTATTGGTGGTCATTAGGCGGATGTCCGTAGGAACAGTTAAGTACATGTTTCTTAATTTTTAACTGGAAAAGTTAAGGACGTCTCTTGTATAAGAGACGTCTTAACTTTTTCAGTTAAAAATTAGAAAACAAGTTCTTAACTGTTCATAAGGACCTCCGTCTAAGGACTACCAATAATGTTGCTCTAAGACGCCTTACCCCGCACGATGTTTTCCTACGTGCATGGACCTTTTCTTCTTCTGAATATAAATAAGTTTTATTGTTGAATTATTTTTGTTCTCAAGTTTCTAAAGACTTTTTACGAGACATTTCTCAACGTTTAGTTTTCTTTATATATTATTTAAGCTTATTTTGAAAAAAAAAATTGTATTTTGCTGTTAATTGCTGATGTTTTCTTTGAACAATTTAATTGATGATGTTCTTAATTCATTTGTGTTTAAACAGTTGATTAAGTTACTTTTAGAATCTACAGAACATATACATGCTTGATGTGCTTCAGTTGGTTAAGAAAATATACACTGAAGTCATAATTTATCAAATTCATAGGGGTAATGTAACCCCTTGTAGTCCAATATTTCCTTTGCCTATATATATTGGGAATGTAACAGAAATATATAATATTGATAAGGATTCAAATTCATTAATAAATATTTCTTCTGTTTCGATTTATTTGTCTTTGTAGAGTAAAATTTTTGTTTCAAAATAATTATCGTTTTATGATTTCAATGCAAAATTTATTAAATTTATATGTTATTCTATTAATTAAAAGCTAAATTGGAATCAGATGTTATGAAAGGATATTATCGTGTGAGACAATAACATCAGTTAATATTATAATCCTTGCAATTAGCCATGCGTGTTCAGCTATTTTGGTTAAACAGGTTTGGGTAATTCATTTTATGGTTAACTAGGTGGGTTGCCCGCACATGCGGACATAAAGATTTTATAAATTACTTATTAATATATACATTACTAATTTAAAAACTCTAAATATAAAATATTATTTATATTTTCATTTAAATATTATTTATATTTAACTTTTTATTAAAAGACTTTTTTTGGATAACAACACAATATATTAAATTTTATATATTATATTAGAATTCACTTAATTATATTAAATTAATATTTTTAATTGATTAATATTTAGTTATGTCTTTTTGTTTTTGTTTTTTTATAATTTTAATTTTTTATTAAAAAATTCTTTTGGATAATAACATAATATATATATATACACATATATATAATTAATATTTTTAATTGATTAATATTTAGTTATGTCTTTTTGTTTTTGTTTTTTTATAATTTTAATTTTTTATTAAAAAATTCTTTTGGATAATAACATAATATATATATATACACATATATATCAGAATTATTTTTTTATTTTAAATATTTTTTAGATTTTGGATAATTCTTACTATTATTATTTTTAATCATTTATCTAATAAGAATAATTTAAATTCGTTTTTTTTAAAAATAATTTATATATTTTATTCATTAAGGGTATAAACGATATTAACCACTCTAACTTTTAACGTGGGAGCTCCGTTGCGAAAAATCACTTCGCAAATAATAGTATAGATTCAACTCGTCCAAAATCTTATCAAATTGAAACAAAAATAGGTCGGCTTTGGAAAAGTCACCAAATATAATTAAAGATTTAATTTTAGTTGATTTCAATTTGAACTCGGATAATTATGGTCAGAGGTGGCAAACGACTCTGTTGATAAGATCTTTTGGGAGTCATCAACATGTTCTACCCGGCTTACCTTTGATCTGTTGTGGGAATTTTAGTTAGATCAATTCAAAATTTTGGTTAGTTGGATTAGTTCAGTTTGGAAAATGATATGAAAATTTTATTTTGAAATTAAACTAACTCACTAAATAATCAATAAACGAACTTTAAAAGACTTGCCAAATTGAACTAAGAGCTATGAACGATAACCAAAAAGTATTGATTCGGGTAAAAATTCCAGGTCTACTTACAACATTGCCAATACAATAGTCCTTTTTGTTTTAATCAATTTAACTAAAAAAAAAAGAATAAAGAGAGGAGAAAGGTCCAGATGTCATGTGAACCCCCATCCCACTTGACCCCCTTGGTAGGTCCGACTTACCGTGTAAGAGCACCTCCAACCCTGAATCCCAAAAGGGTTCTTAGGTTTTAAAAAAAAAAAATTAATAAATAATATAATCACATCGATGAATAGTTAAGAGTTCGGTTATTAAACTTCCCATTTAAGAGGCGACTCTTGCACTGTTCGCGGGCCCGACTGCCAAATGTCGGCCCGCGAGTGGTTCTTTTTTTTTCTTTTTTTTTTAAAAAAGGAAAAAATTGAAAAAAAAAAATTAAGAACTTTTGGAGGGGTTTAGGAATGGAGGTGCTCTAAGTATCAAGTATGTAGCCCTGTTGGTGATTCATTCGTATATACTGACCTTTTTCGTTTTTTATCCTCTATATTCTGACCTTTTTGTTATTTTTTTTGGCAAGTGACTCTTCTATGTCAATGTAACACAAACACATGAATTCAACATGTTTGGGTTGTTGAGTAAGATATCGTTGTTTGGTCTGACTGTTTTTCCTCTAAGGATCTAGAATCTTATGATCACTAATGTTATATTCTGTCTTTAAAACTTTGTAACAAATACATTATCAGTATGTTCTCGTTTTCAATTCAATAACGAGTCATTGAATATATAAATGCAGAATTTCGTAACCTACTAATAAAACTACTTAGTTGTGCGATTAATAAATAATTACATATTCTTTTCTAACACAAACAAATACCTAGAACTACCCTCTTTAATTTTAACAAAAAAATTTTTTTATGCGATTTGATTTGCTAGCGTTAATATGTCAGTTATGTGAATGTTCGAGCCATATATATATATATATGGTAATTGGTACATACCGATCTTCAATGAAATGTCATGCAAGAATATAAATGATTTCAATCAAGCCTGGTTATATATATTACAAGTCTAACTAAATAACATGATGAAAATCTTACTTAATGAATACTCGTTAAGTTGTAAAAGTGTACTGAGGTCATTCAAATGTGTACATAACAAACGTACGAAACATAGAAAAGCCGTAGTAGTACTACTACATATTTTTCGCCTGCCCTTCATAGAAACTTCCTTCAAAGTTGGCTTGCCATTCTTTTAAGCGTTGACCCCACCTTCACAATTTTCTACTTTATGTTTTTTTTTAATATCCCAATCTTTTTTCTTAAACCAATCAAATTTAACTTAAATAAATAGTATAATATATACAAATGATAACATGTACATGCATTATACCTCTAAATAAAAAGCAACAACGTCACCTAAAAAAACCCCTCTCACCAAATTTGTGTTTCTCATCTTGGTCAGAATCTTCAAGAAAATGGTTTCAAGTTGCATAGACGAAAGCTCTTATACTTCCGAATCTTTCTCACCCGCAATCGCAACCGCCACAAAGTTCTCTGCTCCACCACTTCCTCAGTTAGGAAGCGGTGGAAGCAACATAGTGTTGGATCCACGGAAGCTACCTTCGTCAAAATACAAAGGCGTGGTTCCTCAGCCTAACGGGAGATGGGGAGCTCAGATATACGTGAAGCACCAGCGAGTTTGGCTCGGCACTTTCAACAACGAAGAGGAAGCTGCTCACTCCTACGACATAGCCGCCCGTAAGTTCCGCGGCCGCAACGCCATCGTCAACTTCACAACCTTCCTCGCCTCAGAGGAGGACGTTAACAACGAGTTATCTTTTCTTGAAGCTCACTCGAAGGCCGAGATCGTCGACATGTTAAGGAAACACACTTACGCTGAGGAGCTTGCGCAGAGCAATAAGACGACTCAAAGCGACAACGTTTTGAAAACACGTGAAGTGCTTTTCGAGAAGGTTGTAACGCCTAGCGACGTTGGTAAGCTAAACCGTCTCGTGATACCTAAACAGCACGCGGAGAAACATTTTCCCTTACCGTCACGGTCGGTGAATAAAGGTGTTCTGATCAACTTCGAAGACGTGACGGGTAAAGTGTGGAGGTTCCGTTACTCTTACTGGAACAGTAGTCAAAGCTACGTGTTGACCAAGGGATGGAGTCGGTTCGTTAAGGAGAAGTGTCTCCGAGCCGGTGACGTTGTTACTTTCGAGAGATCGACCGGTTCAGACCAGCAGCTTTGTATTGGTTGGAAAATCAGGTCTGGTCAAGTTGTGGTTAGGCTTTTTGGAGTTGACATCTTCAACGTGACAAGCATGAAGCCGAACAATGTTGGAAAGAGATCTCGGGATGTCGATATGTTTGCGTTACGGTGTTCCAAGAAACACGCTATAATCAATCCTTTGTGACATTTTTTTTTTTTGGATTTTATGTTTTATATATTTGTCAAGTTGTAGTAGGATGTGAATCTTGTGGTTATTCCTGCCAAGTTAGCAAAAGAGATCAAGAGAGTTTTTTTTTTTCTTCAACCATGTTACATGTTATATATCTATGTCAACCTCCTCTTGTCTTATACTAGTGATTATTAACCTAAGGTTTTATTGTATTTTTCTCTCAACCTCAACGTTTCATTAATCAACCAAAAAAGCCAGCCTCCACAAATTTTCACCTCTGCAATTTTAGGAACAAAGAAATGAAGTAGAATTCACATTTTTTAATATGAAAGCAGTGGTCTATATATGTTGTTTTAAGTAAAATAACCATTGTAGAATTATCATTACCGCTAGTAATAACTAGATCGTTTGACATGCATGATTAGTAAGTGTAATTTAATGCTTTTACATATTATGAACCACCTTTCTTTATAATTCTTTAATCACCATAAATTCATAACCAAACTTCAAAACACATAAAAGTATAAATGACGAGAAAAAGGAAAACATATTTCCTTTTTAAAATAAACAAATTATAAGAAAAATAAGTTTTGTTAAAAAGATGTTTTCATGTATTAACGAATCTGCAGTTTCTTCTAACTTCTCCATCGACCAAGCTCTTGGAGTTCAAAATGTTCCCCATCTTCACCATCGACTTGGAGAATTGCTCAAAGAACGCCACTGGATCCTCAGCAAACTTGCTCACTATCCTCCTCGTCTGTATACCGAACATGCTCGTGTACATCTCTTGGTCCGAGTTCAGCAACCCTTCTCCTCTCAGGAGTGTATGGTAGATAGAGTTGTCGAAGAGATTAGGCGTCACATTGTCCATGGCTGTCACGTTTCTATCACCTTCTCCGCTGCTCTCCGGACAAATCTCTTGGAGTCTCGCCAGGTAGGTCGCTGATACAGGGTTTAGTGCTGTTGTCACCTTAAAATCTCCATAGATACGTGACCGGAAGTTACGACATTGTGCCATCCCTATCGTGTGTGCTCCTACATACATAGAATTGTTCAAATTTTAAGGGTTTAGAGCAAGTCCAACGGTTACTTTTTTTTATAGGATTCTAAAAAATTTTAAATATTAAAATAATAATAAAAGAAGAGAGAGTGTCAGATAATGTTCTCTTTCAAACTTGTACTGCCATATGTCATGATATAAATGGTTTATCATTGACAGACAAAATAAATTTTTATCAAAATTTTTATTATGTTATAATGTTATTATTTAATGGTTTGTATACTGATTTTCAGAACTTCACCGTCCGTTGGTGGTGCTCTTAAAGATTGGTTTGATATTATTATATTCCGGTTTATCACACTTTCCGGTTTAGTTAGGTTTAGAGGAGTGATCTTACCAACGAGAGCGACCATGTCTTCAACAGAGAGACCCTGATAGTGGAACTTAGCGATGATGCTGATTAAACCCTCGTCAGGAGTTGGAAGGTTCGTTGTGGCAAGCGCGTAGCTTGCTGTCTTTGAATCTTTTCTCCCCACGGGAACGTCCCAGTAAGGTCCACCAACCTTTAATCAAACCAAAATTTAAACATATAAAATATACAGGTTGATTGTTACAACCACCCATGACTAGTGACTAGTATGTACCAGGATTGTAGCATCTCTAGCAGAAACTGTGAGAAGATCAGCGCATGAAACGACTCCAGGACATTCAGATTCGATTATGTTCTTGATTCTATCTAAAATTTTGTATCCTTTCAAGGAGTTTATGTTGGGAGAAGCTTTCTTCTCGCCCTTCAGTGACTCTGTGTCGTCTAGTAACACCGATCCATCACATCCCTGCAATACAATTTAAACCCTTGAGCAAAGTAAACCATACAAATTTAAATTTTCAGCTCTAATTTGTCTTTGTTTCATCAATAATCTGAATAATATATTGGTATGCTTTATGATTTGGTAATAAAATGAGGATAGAAAGAGGCGGGACGATTTCTTGTATCTCAAGAAAGGTGTATGTTATGTACTTACTTGGACAAAACAGTCATGGAAGTGTAAACGAATAATTATAGCTGCATTTCTTGGATCTTCCTTCACTATGCATTCCATTTCTTTCTTGATGACATCAAATACCGTAGGGCAAGTAGACTTGTAATAATCTAGGGTTAAAGGAAGATCCTTTCCACCAGATACATCAAAAGAAAAGCAGGGAATATAGATGGCATGGACGATAAAGATCACAAGGAGGAGTTTCATACTTCTTTCTCTTAGAAACCCTTCTGCTTAATTTTTTTTTGAGAAAATGTTAAAATGTTTTATGGGAGGTAAGGAGTGGGAGAAATTGGGTGGGACTTCAAAGAGATATATAAGTTTGAGAGAAGAGGCCATTGTAGGGTTTTAGTTTTCTTGTGCAAAAAGTCTCTTGAAATTAAGTTGGTCAAGTGAGATGCAACTAACTTTGTGAGATGGTTGTTGGGGTTTCCTATAACCTAAAGATAATGAGATGAAAATCTATTTGAACAATAGTACATAGTATTACCAAACAGAAATATTATATTACTATAAAATGTAATATATCCACGTCTATATTACAATAAGACAGATCTCTTTTTTGTATGTTTGCAAGAGTTGTAACCATGTTCATTAAAACTGATTCTTGACAAAATTCTATAAGTCAGTGTTTCAAAAAAAAAAAATTGTTTCAAAAACTATTCTAGAAGTCTCGTTGTTTTGTAGTTTTTTTCATTTTTTCCTTCTTGGCCATCAAATAATCATTTTTGTTCAACTAAGAAATTATATAATTTCATAAATGAATTTCCATGTTTTTAATCGTGGGTTATATAACACGACAGCAGCACTGATACAAACCCTGGTCAAAATGGTTTAATAGTAAACCTTACTTTGTAAAAAAAAAAATATAGTGGTGAATTTAAAACTAACCGCCCATAATAATACCATGACAACCTGGTTAGATATGTAGATCACCAATACGATACATGAATCCATTTTGGTCGATGTTTGAAATATTCTTACACCCCAATAATAGATTATTATTTTCGTTTTGGAATAACATTTGCTAATTTTTCTTCTCTTCCTCTTGTTTTCTTTCCACAGATGACGAAATATCAATAAGTAGGAGGGAAAATATGATCCACTCGTTGGCGTCATCTTAAAGTATACCGATTTAATTAAAATGAAGCTCAAGAAACCTTAAATTATTAACGACGTAAGTCCAACAATATTTGTTAAAACTTAAATTTATTAAATTGTCGCCATCTTGTTTATATTAAAAACCAGTTTATCGATGGTAGGGATGCATGCACTAGTTGGAAGATGAAACTTAAGTTAGATGGTTTTTTGGTGAAGTGGTAGAATTTTTTTATTTTTTTTTGAAACTTAAGTGGTAGAAGATTTTGATGACGTCTTCGTCTTGAACACCTCTAAGTTCAAATACCTTAATACAGTAAAAATATTAACATCCAAACGATTAGGCATAGTGTTGTGTTAGTTATTTTTGGTGTGTGGTGAATTTCTTTAGGCTACAAACTCAAAATCATACCAACAAAACTCTCTTCTTCATTTTTTCTCTCGCTCAAAGTTGTGTTTTTGTAATTTCTTCGTTGTAGTGTTATACTGTAATGTTATTTTCGTTGATAAAATGTTAATGTGTAATAGTACTATACATTTTGGACAGCAAATTTTATTCTTACTTAGAAATATAATCTTTGTGAATGAGTAAACAAAAGGCCCATTAGCTCAGTTGGTTAGAGCGTCGTGCTAATAACGCGAAGGTCGCAGGTTCGAAACCTGCATGGGCCATCTCTTTCTTTTTAAACATAAAAACCAAAAAGGGTATGTAAGTTAGTGGTCATGGAACTGGTGGTTTAGAAAAACAATCAATATCTCAGATCGGCGAACGATTACATAGAGTGGAGAGGCCTTTTTTTTTTTTAATTAAGGTATCATAGATTATGTAGTGTGACTAGTGTCTAAAACTACATACATTAACATAATATTTCTTCATCAAGGGAGTACCGCGCAAGTTAATCATCTTCTTGCTTTTTTTTTCGTAGACCGCATGAACGCATGTTTCCAAACTTTTGAAAAGACTTGGAAAGAAAACAGATTAACTGCCAAAAAATGGCAATAAACTTTTCCTCCTCGAGTTAGATCATAGAACTTGTGTAGGGATCCTTTGGTATTGCTAGTGAATGCATGATTGGGAAGTATTCAGGTCCTCCAAGATACAATGGAAGAAGAAAGCAATTTTCATTTGCTACGAACTCGATAAAACCCCAAAAACGTCACTTAAATGGTCTTTCCGTTTCTTATCATGTACCAAAAAAACAGGTTATCTTGGAAACGGTGCTCTCGCACATCCTACATCTATAGAGTGTAGTTACCTTGGACTAGCTCATGATTTATAAAGACTTTTTGGCCAAAAAAGGCTCTTTAATAATAAAAAATATATTTTTAGTATAAATTTTAAAAAATTATATTATTTAAAATGTTTAAAAAATTAGATATGAAAACATATAGGACATTTTTTTCAATAAATACAGGTTTATTTATTTATTTTTATTTACATAATTTGAGTTTTTTTCTTTAAAAACAATTCAAAAAAAAAATTGGACTTCTAATATCATAGGTTCCGGGATGGTCGCACTAATAGCCCTTGTGGTTGAGCCAGCAGTGACCTTGCAACCTTTCTCATGAGTCATGATCCATCACATATACATGGACTAATAAAAATGGCATGGACTATGCTGAGTTCTCAGCTAATTCTTTATGATTTTAATTTCTGTTAGGATAAAAGGCTATACAATCTTGTACCTTTTATTGGCTCACATACAATCTGGTAGTTATACATATCGTAATTTTTTTTTCATATTTTGGTTGCAAACGAGTTCATAATATGACTCACAATAACTACGTTTGTAGTTTAGAATCTCAAATTCTGGAAGCACCAAAAACGTAAACTTCAGTGACTTAATAAATGGTGGTCTTGTGAGACCCGCATGATTATAATAAAGATAAATAAAATCATAGCACATTTATTCCGATTGGTTCTATTATTCTTATCTAACTACTCTATAAGAGTCGACCCTAATCGACTTGACGTTTATGAACTCATTATAGAGCGAAATAACAATCTCTCTAGTTACGTCTCAACTAATAGAGTTATGATTAGTTTTTGACATTTTGTTAGAAGGTCAGGAACACATTTTACAAAATCTTTTGAATTTAAAAAATATAGTAAGAGAAGAGAATTCTGAACAAATAAAATCTATATTCAGTTATTGCACTTTCTGGATACCATGATACAGATGAAAAAACAAAATGGCCGAGAAATCTAATCGAAAGGTATGATGTCACAGCAGAAATTTTTTGTCATCTTATCTAAGATAGCAACCAAATCATGAAAAAGGCTTTAAGAAGTATAGTGGAGTGTCTAATTTGAATGAGGGAAGTTTCCAAAGTATATGCACAAAATACAATGATATAAACAATAATTTCACATGGGAAACTTGTGAGTAAGAGACAAATGAATCCATGGGGAAGTATACCTGACAAAAGAAGGCATTCAAGGTAAAGCAAAAGTTTGGTGCTAAGGGACATACCCATTTTCTTCTTTAATAATAACCAATTAATATGACATTTATTAATTTATACTTTAAAATCTTTTTATCATATTATTTATATTATGAGGGATGTAATTAGATCCCATTAGATAACACTTGAAAACAGATGATAAACAAGAAAATAAGTTATACAAAGATTTATTGTTGTTTCCTATATTTAACTACATAAACAGAAAAAGAGAGAAATTTTATTATTGAAGATGAAGACTATATTTTCGGATGCAATATAGTAAAAACACACAAGATATATAAAAAAAGTTATCTCAACTGAATACTCTTAACGCTAACAAATTTGCTAAGAAAAATACCTTAAGAGTTTACTAAAAAATTTTGTCACACAATAGTCTCCAAAAAAATGACTAAAAAAAGTTTTAAAGGATATAAATATATACTTATACCATTACGATGAATAATGAGGATGAATATTAAAAAAATACGTTTGATCAAAAAAAAATATGTTTGCTCAAAAAAAAATACCATTACGGTTAATTAATTTAAAATTAGGATTTAGAGTTATTGGATAGAGTTTTGAGAACGAATTTAAAATGTTAAAAATAAAATTTAAAAATAAAAAGATTATCTTGTCATTTTCTTTCTTGTGAGTTTTTTTGGCGACAAAACTTAAGAAAAAACTATTTAAAAAATTATCCATTTGCAATTTTGGAGTCAACTAAAATGATTAAAAAAAAGGAAGGCCTATAAAAGATAAATAATGCTACCGAATTATATTAGATTCGAGGCATATCAACAAATTCATATACTCATCATTTACTAGCAACAACATATGTTAGTAATAATATTCTAGAACTCATCAATATACATATGAGAGTGAAAGAGAAGCCACTCCAAATTCTCCTTTATCTTTTTCTCAACTACTCACCCACCCAACCCAAGTGCCAGTATATAATTCAATAAGTTTTTTATATATTTATAAATTATAGTATAAGATTGGCCAGAAGGTACTGTAAGCTTAACCCCATTACTAATGAAATAATGATATCATAGATAGAAACAGTACTTACACGTGTAGGATGAATGATAGTACAAAGACCCACATGAGAAAATACAAATGAGTCTCCAAAAAAAACAAGCTTGGAGGCATTAACGATGTGTACAATTCCAATAAATCTCCACTCGTGAGACCCACAATGCGTATTATTATATGTACTATGAGGATCAAATTTTCACAAAGTCCAAAAACTTAATTACTTAAATGCTTAAAAAGAAAGGTCAAAGTCTTAGTACAGCAACATACGTCCATAACCCCTTTTTTAATTTTATGGATGCTTTCTCCACTTGATTTTTGCTTAGTTGTAAACCAATATGAAATTCCAAATGACTGTAAAAAGTGAAAGCCAAGCCATCACAAAAACAAGAAGTTCAAAGTAATTTACTATCTCTTATTTGTCCTTTTCTTTAAGAACAAAATGTTTGAAATGATAATCAGTTAATCTAGTTACCTTACCTTGAATGCAAAAGAAAACAACTCTCTCTATTTTTGGAGAGAGTGGAGAGCCAAAAGGCTGCAAGACTTTTTATGACCAAGACAGGACTGAGAAGGAAGAAGAGTATTAAAGGAATGAGGAAGAGGAACAGCTCCTAACCTAATTAAGAAAATGGGTTTTCATATTCCTTCTTGTTTGTTGAGTGGGTCTCATCTTTTTTATTTTTGTTAACCGTGGGGATCTAAGGCGGTAAGTCCAAACTAATCCCCACGAAACTTTTCATCCGGATACGCATGGTTATAGGCGGGAAGGTCGCCAAGACAACTCGAACACATGGCGGACACTCCAGCTGGAGTCCCATTACCACTAGACCAAGAGCTCTTGGTTAGGTGTCATCTTATTTCCACATCAAAAAGCTGAATCTTTTTTTTATTGTTGTGGGATTGATTGCAGCTCAGTGAATCAACCAAAGAGAGAGGAGTAAAAACTAGTAGTAAATGTTATGTCTATCCTATCATGTGGTTATCAGCAATAAAAAGAACATAGGAAACAAAAAAAGGTGAGTGTTAACCAATGAGCATTGCTTACACAACACTTAATGATAGAGAGCTCATAATAGATAAGCTCTGGTTTGGTGGGTATTGATGTTTTCTGTCACTTCTACGGTCTGAGTGTGTGGTTCGAACCATGTTATGGGAACTATAATACACAATTCCCTATAGATATCTCTATAAAAGAAAGGGTAAAGAGAATTAATTGTTTTAAAGAAAGTGTTACATTTTTATTTTATTTCAAGAACTCTCTTAATAATCTTTTCTCCTTCACATATATATATTTGAATATGTCTTGTCTTGTAGTTCTTCAATTTGAGAGAAAACAATGGTGTTAGAATTGCCATGTGGTGATACTCACTCCTCGTATTCAATTATATGAGTGATTCAATAGGCTCCAGCTTTTCTTGATTCTGATACACAAGAAAAGGGAAAACAAATCATACTCAAAAGATACTATTTATTGATGATTATGAGCAAAGCCAAAGACAGCGAGAGACACAAGGGTTATACCAGAGGGTAACAAGCTGAGGTACGTGACTCTTTTCATAAAAAGAAAAAGAAGCTAAGTTATTCTTTTTGTGTTGGCAATGGAGTCTCCAAGAATCCATGGAGGAAGTTCTGAGGAGAAGAGTAGTTGTGAATCAGGATGGACTATGTACATAGAAGACACCTTCCATGGAAATGAGGTTGTCTATGGAGAATATGATGATGATGATGGTAATCATTTCCGTGTAAAAGATGTCGATGATGATGATAGTAGTGGAAATGGGAGTGATGACTCGATGACTTCTGATGCATCTTCATGGCCTAGCACTCAGCTTCTAAGGAAGACCAAGAATCATGCAGCTGCAAAGAAGAGTAATGCCAAACAAGTCATTCTCCAGACAAAGAACAGAGCTAGTGAAAAGTCCACCGACCAAGAAGAAGAATCTGAGTTCAAGGGTCGAACAAGAACCACTCAAGCTAGTCGTGTTCGAAGTAGAGGCAAAGTGAGCAAAACCAAATAAGAATTTCAATACTAGTTTTAATTTCTATTTGCTATATCCAATGTTCTCTTTGTAATTGTTTAAATATCATTTGAGATGTGTGTGTGTGTGTGTAATTGCATTGCTTTCTATAACAGGATTATGTTTTTGCTTAAAGCAAATCCCGTTTCTGTAACTTTATCTCCCTTGGAGCTATGCTAATAATATCTACCTTTTTTTCTGCACATACACCGTTTTAACACAAAAAGAGAACAATTCAATAATCCGTAGCCATTAAAAAGCAAAACATGTATACACATTACTCATCATTCAAACAGATTCAGGTCAAAAAATTTCAGATCCAAGACTATTGAGTTTGATGACAAAACAGGAGTTTCTAAGTTTTTTACCATATTGTTTCAATAGGGTGTGGCCCCAAAGTAGCTAATACACCATAGCTTTGCCTGTTAACAGAGAGTTGCTGCTTTCAATGCCTTCACATGATTCTTTTTCTCTTAAAGAACAAATTTCAATCATTCAAGATATGTCATTATCAACTTCCATTAAATTTTTCATAACCAAAAATTACAAAATACTATTTCATTTCAGGAAAAAGAGTTGGACAAAATAAAATAAAAAGAAAAACTATTTGTGATATTCTTCTCCAGCTTTTCAATACAGTAAGAACCATGTAGCTTCTACCTGTTCACAACAGTGAATAGAAGATGCATCTATCAGGGGGAAAAAACTCCAAGAAAAAAAGATGATGAAGAAGGACTACATCATAGATAACATGGTACATCTTGGATAGTCAAAGGTGGTAACATGTATCAATAATATAACAGTTAGTATATAAGAAAATTACTTATATTTTCTTAAGCCTATTGAGGCACATTGAATTGGGGAGGAGAAAACAACAAAGATTTTTTTAGCTGGCAGCTTGCGAGGAGAGGACCGCCTTCACGTAGATGTGATTCTCAGGTCACTTTCGACGTTGTAATCTCAAATCCACCATGCACGTGCAGAAGCAATAAACAGGTAGATGATAATGAAACAAGGGTCGTCCAATCTTAATTCTATGACCCACAAAATTGTGAGATAATGTGACTCAGTTAATGCACAACACGTTGGACCTGGCCTATAACCAAAGCATTTCTGCTAAACAAATGGCCTTTGCACACGTTCTATTGGTAATTGAAAATGACATCTAAGGAAAAGATTAAGCAACCACTAATCATTAAGAGGAGATATAGCATATCTCATTGCTAATTGTTGATATGGCTTGAGTCTTGTATGATTCACTAACAATAGTTAGTCGAGAATCTCGCCGACCGGGCCGGGTTTTCAGTTTAGTCATTCTTATTGGACCTAGACCCGCTAGTCCGAGTCGAGGTCCAACCGACTAGCCCTCTGGAAACTTGTCTACCAACGACAAACAATTCCGGTTGCTCACAATATGGATATTATGTCGACTAACCACAATATTTATATAAGTTTCTGCACTATATTCTTGCATCCGCAACAACACTAACCAACCTTAGGATTTTTATCGAAATAAAAAATATTGTATGCTCGAGAAATTTATAATCAAAAGAGACGAATTATGAAGCCCAATTATAGGTTACAGTGGATACAGGAATAAACTTCTCCTCGCTATTCAGCATTTGGGCTCTCTCTTGAACAAGACCAATGGAATTGATATAGGCTTATGTTCCAGTTTGCAATCCAGAGCTCAAGCTAACTGAGCCTGAATGCTAAGAGCATGATTATCGGGTGAAACCCGTTTGGGTTTCTAAATTTTTTTTTTTTTTTTGAAAAACGGAATCAATCGTGGGCTGCCACGTGTCGTGGGGCCCGCAGAACAGTATTAGAAACTGACCAAAATCGACTCTTATTTCATGACTTTTGCAACCGATTTAAAAAAAACGTGGGATCCATAACTTTAGAATCCTTTTAAAAGCTTGCGATAATACTGGTCTAAGAATATATATTGTCTCAAACACTAATGACTTAAAAGTTGTTATAAAATGTAATATTATAAAATAAACTGAAGATAATCCAGTATGCCAAACTAACATTATCCTTATTTTCCCCTATAAACGCTACATCCAAAACAAGTTCTCATTCCATTTCCCATTTTTTCTGCTCCTTTCACTGCCTAATGACAAAAGCATGACAGTCACACCACATTGACAAATCTATATAAAAGCCACTGATCCTTCTCAGTCTAAAAAACCATCAACACAGAAAGCCAAAAATGACAGAACTCAAATGGATATTAAGGCTTTGCTTCTCACTAACACTTTTAGTACTGAGCTTAGCAGTTGAATCCCACAACACAGACTCTCAGAAATGGTCTGCTGGAAATCACTACAATGGAGGCTTTTGTCTTCCCGGTCTCTGCATTAGAGGAGCCGGTGGCAGCAGATTCCAGTTCGGCCATGGTGGTCGTGGCAGAATGCAATACAGTGGTGGCCGTATCAGGAGCAGGACTGGTTTCAGACAGACCATGTACTGCAAACCGGTGACTTGCTGGTCTGGCTCATGTCATTCACTCCATTTGCATTTAGACAAAGGGCTGTATGAATCTCTCGCAAACAAGAACGCAGCAAAACAACCATCAAGTACTGTTGGTTACAACATCCCAGAGACGTTCAAACATAATAGCGTCAACAATAATTATGAAGCTGCAATGACACCACAATCTAACTAGCTAATGAAGTTTTTAGTCTTTTGACGTTTTAATAAACGTAATCTCAATAAATTTCATCAGACTTGAGATGTTGTTATCATAAGATCATTAGTGGAATAGCTTACTCATGTAAACATAAAGAAATAATAAAGCAGTAAAATAACGAATTTTACTCATCAAGTATTATTAATTTAAACCACTTCAAGGTGGCCTAGTGGTAGGAAGAATTTCGGGTTGAGGGTGAGATTCCCAATACTCCCGGGTTCGATTCCCCACGGGTGTAAACACCTTTAAGTGGTCACACGGATATGAGTTCATGCTTTAGGACTCATTTGAATGCCCAGGAGAGGGTCTATCCGTGGGCTGTACCTCCACCCGGGGGTTAGGTTTGGTTCCAATAGTGGTCCGGGTCTAACCCTTTACTTTTACAAAAAAAAAAGTATTATTAATTTAATTACGTAAATTACATGTTACAGTTTGCAATATGTTCTAGCTTAGTAGTAAAACTTTTTTAATATAAAATTTGGATTACAAATTTTGTTCTGCATTTCTCGTACAAGCAGAACTAAAGAAGAAGCTTCTGTGCGAGTTTCTTCTTGTCTCTCCTTTCAAGTCTGGTTTGCTGAAAATGCAGAGAATAATTAAAAAAAAAGTTGTTATTTAACAATAAGTTTTATGGTTATGCATGTGAACTTTCATTAAACAATTACTACTCCTTGTGTTTTAAAATAATATATTTGTTTTTAAAATTTTTACATGTTGATTAAAGAATTACTAACTTTAGTTTAGCTTATCTCATTTGTATATAAACAAAAATAACAACAATTAATTTAACCAATAAAAATCATAATACAAAATACAAATGAAATTAAAATTAAAATTATATTTATTTTCCATATAATTTTAAAAACATCCCTTAAAATAGAACAAACCAAAAAAATCTAAAATTTCACTAAAAGCGAAACGGAGGGAGTATTGATTTGCCACTCTTTTAATTCTTGTAGGAGAATGTAAAATAATTACTCACAAAAGAACAGTTTACAATGAATGCAGCAGTGTTTGAGAGAGTTATTACAATACTTAAATCACATAAAGAAGAACTCTAACGAGTGTAAAACTTGTAACTACTTGTGTGTTATTGTATTAACAACTGGAAAAGCATGGAAGGGGAAGGGTATATAAAAGGAACATCTCTTACGAATATTCATCTCCGGCGAGAACTTAAAAGGGAAGGGTCAGAAGGAGCCTCTCTGACATGGTGAATGAAGAAACGGAGCAGAGGACAGAGGCGATGATAGCAAAGATACCAAACCCTACCATCAGAGAGAAACCGGCCACGATCAGATCCATGGCTGTCTGAATGCTAATTATCCCCATCAAGTTTAGATATGAGTTGAGAGAATAGTTTAGTTACAACTTTTAAATGGTATGGATCTTGAAGAAAGATCAAGAAAAAATCAAGAAGTAGACTAGAGGGTTGAAACTTCAAACAGAATGCATTGCGTTGCCTTGGGAACGGTGAAACTTGCATTTGCCACCCGCCACGTTACGTGATAACCTCGAGCTCACGACACCTTAACAATTTATTCAATTAAAGTAGAGAAAAAAACAAATGCATCCATCCAATAAGATCTAAAATGTGATAAAAATACAAGAAAAGAATAATATAAAATACATGAGTTAAGATTTGGATAGAGATCGAAAGAAAACAGAATAGCAAAAAGAGAAGCTCTAATAACATTATTATAAAAAAAAACAAAATTAAATCATGAGTATTCTCATATCTCCAAAATAAATTATATGAATATTTGAATTTAAGTATGAATTCAAAAATTTATTAACATTTTAGTGATATTTATAAAAGTTGAAAAACTTAAACTGAAATTTCTTATTTGAGAAATTTTGTTATAAATTTAAAAATTGATTAAAAATATTAATAAGTTTTTTGTTTTTTCGTATTTTTTCAAATATTAATATAGTTTTGTGTTCAGAAGTTTAGATTAAAAGATTAGAGATGGCACAAGAGACAAGTAAATAACATAGTTTGGGACAATAGGGTTGTTTATATCTTTATTTTTAAGACAAATTACTTATTCATGTCACTATAATAGTGAAATCAATAAACAGTACAATAAAACAACAAAGAGAATCACACAAGACATTTCTCCTTGAGACTGAGAACAGTGTCTCTAAGGCTTGTTTCTGTAGGAGTGAACTCAATTCCCAAACTCCTCACTTTCTCAAGAGACACCTTGTATGTCACCAAATCAAGATCAACCTCTTCATTGTTCCTAAAAAATAAACCAAAACAAATATATTAATTGTTGATTTGTAAAATTTTAAAACACAATTGTAACTTATAAATAAATTAAAAAGCAAAGAAAACTCACTTATCATCACCAATGCACAAGTCAGGAACGAACTCGCGCAAAACTTTCTCAATGTCCTTTAGTGTCACAACAACCGGACCATCAATGATATATCTACCATTGGCTGATGGAGTCTCGAGTGCCTTGATATGAGCTAGAGCAACATCTCTCACGTCCACAAACCTATAGCCTTTTCTCATAAAAGGATCCTTACCCTTTGTAAGTTCCACAACCACGTCTACGGAGAAATTAAGAGTTGGCTGCAAGATTGGTCCAATCACAAGTCCTGGATTCATGACGATCAAGTCCATCTCATTGGCCTTGGCAAACTTCCATGCTTCATCTTCGGCCAAAGTCTTCGAGAGTGCATATCAGGAGCAGTGGTGGTCGTGGCAGAATGCAATACAGTGGTGGCCGTATCAGGAGCAGGACTGGTTTCAGACAGACCATGTACTGCAAACCGGTGACTTGCTGGTCTGGCTCATGCCATGCACTCCATTTGCATTTAGACAAAGGGTTGTATGAATCTCTCGCAAACAAGAACGCAGCAAAACAACCATCAAGTACTGTTGATTACAACATCCCAGAGACGTTTAAACACAATAACGTCAACAATAATCATGAAGCTGCAATGACACCACAATCTAACTAGCTAATGAAGTTCTTAGTCTTTTGACGTTTTAATAAACATAATCTCAATAAATCTCATTAGACTGAGCTGTTGTTATCATAAGATAATTAGTGGAAGAGCTTACTCGTGTAAACATAAAGAAATAATAAAGTTGTAAAATAACGAAGTTTACTAATCAAGTTTTATTTTTTTTAGTTACGTAAATCACACGTTACAGTTCGCGAGTAGGAGCAAAACTTTTTTATATATAATTGATTACAATTTTTGTTCTGCAATTCTCGTCCAAGCAGAACTAAAGAAGAAGCTTCTGTGCGAGTTTCTTCTTGTCTCCCCCTTTCAACTCTGGTTTGCTGAAAATGCAGAGAATAATAATAAAAAAGTTGCTACTTAACAATAAGTTTTTTGGTGAAGTATCTGAATTTTCATTAAATAATTATTACTGTTTTAAAATAAATTTCAATTTTTTTGCATGTTGATTAAAAAATTATTAACTTTAATTTTAATTTATTTTGTTTGCATAAAAAACAATAACTACATCTAATTTAACCAATAAACAATCATACTGCAAAACACAAATAGTTTTAAACTTCAAATTACATTTGCCTTTTGCATATTACATAGAATTTTAAAAACATCACTTAAAATAGAATAAAACAAAAATCTTCAAACATTGCTAAAGTGAAATGGAGGAAGTATTGATTTGTGAATCTTTTAATTCTTGTAGGAGAATGTAAAATAATTACTCACAAAAGAACAGTTTGCAATGACTGCAGCAGTTGTTTGAGAGAGCTATTACAAAACTTAAATCACATAAAGAAGATCTCTAACGAGTTTGAAACTTGTGTGTTTATTGTATTAACAACTGTAAAAGCATGGAAGGAAGGGTATATAAAAGGAACATCTCTTACGAATATTCATCTCCGGCGAGAACTTAAAAGGGAAGGGTCAGAAGGAGCCTCTCTGACATGGTGAATGAAGACAACAGAGCACAGGACAGAGGCGACGATAGCAAAGATACCAAACCCTATCATCAGTGAGAAACCGGCTACAATCAGATCCATCGCATCCATCGCTGTCTGAATGCTAATGATCCCCATCAAGTTTAGATTTGAGTAGAGAGAAATGTTTAGTTACAACTTTTAAATGGTATGGATCTTGAAGAAAGATCAAGAAAAAATCAAGAAGTATAGAGGGTTGAAACTTCAAACAGAATGCATTGCGTTGCCTTGGGAACGGTGAAACTTGCACTTGCCACGTTACGTGATAACCTCGAGCTCACGACACCTTAACAATTTATTCAGTTAAAGTAGAAAAAACAAATGCATCCATCCAATAAGATCTAAAATGTGATAAAAATACAAGAAAAGAATAATATAAAATATATGAGTTTAAGTTTGGATAGAGATCGAAAAAAAAAACAGAATAGCAAACAGAGAAGCTCTAATTAACATTATTTATTATAGTTTTTTTTCCAAAGAAATCATGAGTATTTAATAATTATATTAGTATCTGATTTTAAGTACGAACACAAAATAAATTAATTCTTTATTGGTGTTTTTTAAAAAAAAAAAGCTAAAAAGTTACACTAAAGTTTCTTATTTGAGAAGTTTTGATAGAAATTTAAAAATTTATTGACAAAACGTTAATAAATTTTGTTTTGGTATTTAAAAAAATATATATTAATATAGTTTTGTGTTGAGAAGTTTAGATTAAAAAGATTGGAGATTGCACAAGACACAAGTAAATAACATAGTTCGGACAATATGATTGTTTATATCTTTATTTTTAAGACAACTTACTTATTCATGTCACTACAATATTGATATTTATAAAACAACAAAGAGAATCACACAAGACATTTCTCCTTGAGACTGAGAACAGTGTCTCTAAGGCTTGTTTCTGTAGGAGTGAACTCAATTCCCAAACTCCTCACTTTCTCAAGAGACACCTTGTACGTCACTAAATCAAGATCAACCTCTTCACTGTTCCTAAAAAATAAATCAAACGAAATATATTAATTGTTGATTTGTAAAAAATTTAAAACATAATTGTAACTTATAAATAAATGAAAAAAGCAAAGAAAACTCACTTATCATCACCAATGCACAAGTCAGGAACGAACTCGCGCAAAACTTTCTCAATGTCCTTTAGTGTCACAACAACCGGACCATCAATGATATATCTACCATTGGCTGATGGAGTCTCGAGAGCCATGATATGAGCTAGAGCAACATCTCTCACGTCCACAAACCTATAGCCTTTTCTCATAAAAGGATCCTTACCCTTTGTAAGTTCCACAACCACGTCTACGGAGAAATTAAGAGTTGGCTGCAAGATTGGTCCAATCACAAGTCCGGGATTCATAACGATTAAGTCCATCTCATTGGCCTTGGCAAACTTCCATGCTTCATCTTCAGCCAAAGTCTTCGAGAGTGCATACCATTGCTGATAAATAAAATGTAAATTATAACGTGAGTACTCATGAACTTGTTGATGTGTTATAACACTATATTAAGACCTTTTTCTCTTCACAAAAGCTTGGATCAGAGAACATGGTTTCATCTACTAAGCCGTTTGGTCCAGTGGGGGACGCATTAGCAATGACAGCAGCCATGGACGATGTTAAGATGACTCTTTTGACAGAAGACGTTTTGACACATGTCTTTAGGACGTTTAAAGTACCCTTGACTGCTGGTTCGATCAGTTGGGTCTGCAAAATCAAGAGTAGTAGTTATTGGTTAACTCATGTAAACCATTTACACCATTTACAAAGAATGGTGTAAAAATAATGAATTCCTTATCATTCCTTATAATTTACACCATTTACAAAGAATATTTGTTTCATATGATTCCTTAACATTCCCTTACAGTTAACAAGTTATAGACAATATTTATTATTTATCAAATTTGAAGAAAAACAAAAGTAATAGATATTTCTTTTATTTTTTTTCTTATCATTTTTTCTTTCTTATTTTTCATATGTTTTTCATAGTTACCAGTTAGAGCCATAATATCATTAACGTATTATTTTATGTCCTCTCTAATTTCATATGTGAGATTACTAAACTAATCACGTATTCTATAGTAAGGATTTGTGTTGGTAAGAAAGAAGTGACATCATTGACGAAACCTGAGGATCCTCGGCAGTTAGTATAACTGGTGAAGCGGTGTGGAAGACAGCTTCACATCCATCGATTGCATGCTCGAAAGAGCCTTCATCTAAAAGATTTGCTTTGAATAAGCTGAGTCTTTCTTTTGCACCATCAAGTGCGAGAAGATGATCCGTTTTCTTTTGATCATCTGCAGAAAACACACACATATAAGTCATAGTGCACTTCAAGATATATATAGTATATATACGTACCACCTATATGATCTATCGTTTTATTGTAAAACATATTTAATTTAGACAAAAGGAAGATAAACAAACTTGGGTCTCGGACGGTGGCCCTAACGGTGTAGCCACGTTGAAGCAAAAGCTTAACAATCCAAGACGCTATGTACCCGGAAGCTCCAGTGACGCAGACCACCTTTCCTTCACCGTTCATTTTTTCTTCTCTTCTAATGCAACTGTAAGGATGAGAGTGTTGGAATGTGAATTTATATTAGTTCTGGTCAAATACATATGAAGAAACATTTAATAGATTAGATAGTATTTACCTCTATTCAAAGTCAATATCTTACATTAATTGATTTTCTAAATATACCACAAGATTACATCTTTTGGTGTCTCATATTCTGACGTGTGTCACTTTTTGATATAATCTTCTGTATATAGCTCTTAATTATTCTTTAAATCTTGACTGTTGAATTTTAAGAAAAAAATCTATGCAAATTAATACAATTGCTTTCTAAGGATGGGTGTGTTAGAATGTGATTATATTTTTAGTCAATAGAAAATAGTATTTACCTCTATTCAAAGTCAATATATTACATTAATGGATTCTCTAAAAATACCACAATATTACCTCTTTTGGTATCTCATATTTTGACGTGTGTCACATTTGTAATCTTATGTATATAATAACTCTTAATTATTTTTTCTTGACTTTTGAATTAAAAATAAAACATTTACGGCAATTATATAGGTACTTTCTAATGATTTTCTGTATGTAATGTACAAATGTTTAAGAAAATACAAACAATAATCAAATACTACTATACAAAAAGTTGTATTTTTTGTAACTGAATATTATAAATGTTTTTAAAATAGTGATTACAACCAGAGCTATGTTTGACAATAAGATGATAACAACCAGAGGTACACTCGACGGTAAGATGAACAACAAAAGCAATACACACTAAAGTATAAGATAGAAATGTTAAAGGAATCCGTAGATAAGCTTCACTTGTGTTTCTGAAACGGTAGCTCCAAAAACTTGAAATAGTCAAAATCAACTTTGATATATCCAACTGAAAAGGTTTGGAAGAGGGGTGAAAATCCAATTAAGACTACATACCCTATTAAACAAATGAGATCCGCTCTAATATCGATGATATTGATTTGGGAGACTAGGTGAATCTCAAGAGATCCAAAAAGCCTGTATTTAAAAAAAAAAAATATATATATATATATATATATATATATAGCAAAGTATACTCGCTGAAAAGATCGCTCATCAACAAGGACGTGAGTCAGCTTGGAGATCGCAGATGCGGAAAACCCGAGACCGCACGAGGTTGTTGTCCATGCTTGTTCAGTTTCATCAACGAAAGAACAAATGTCTGGTTGATAAGATAAGCCACCGAGGACTTATAAATAGATTTTTCTAACGCAGAGGGGGAAGGGGTATCCTGCAACTCGTAAGCTTCTTCTTAAGGTATATGATTTTCTTAAGACCAACGTATACAATATTTTAGTAACCGAACCTTAGAAGTAATCAAATATATTTTACCAACAATATATTTATTTGATTCTAAATAAAGTGACGAGTCGATAGGTCCATAGTTGTTACTCATGATATTGTCTTTTCGAACCGCATAAGAAATTAAGAAGAATTCTAAATCGAGAATTGCCATCTTACACAGAAGTTTGCTAAACCATAAATTTAAAACAAAATTTATCAAAATTCTACGAAATATAATTTTTTTTTGTTATCTTATGTCTTTTTCGTAATTTTGTTTTATTTTGCAAATATTATCTTCCAAAGCATTCATCTCCCTCTCAAAACTATAAGATTTAGGTCTATAGATTTTAAATGTTTATTTTAAACTAGTGTTGCTTACTATGTCTATTAATATTCAAAAACATTCACTACATTAATCAAATAATGGAAAAGATAGCTTAGCTCATCCGAACAGAACCATCTCAGTTAGACATCACCAATTAAACTGACCATTTTCTCTATTAATATTATAAAATATTCATTAAATCAATCAAATATAACAGAAAAGATAGCTTAGCTCACTCCACCACAACTATCGCAATTAGGCATCACGAATTAAACTTTCTAGTGAAATCTCTCATTTGTCAACTATTTAACACTAACAAATGTGGAATAAAGTTACTTTATGGTTACATTATTACCCACAAATTTCAACAACCATTGGGTGCGTCTACGAGTTGCTGCCTCTTACGTTTCTTTCTTATAGTAATGCTAATTAATAACATTTTTTACTCGTCTTGCCATACTGGTCCCCTTCATTCATCTACTTTCAAGTGCTTAATGAC